>RJWT010033368.1:0-13935 GCA_004365215.1 Cuniculus paca
TGCTGAGATAGATCCCCAGCTCTGTTTTTGACACAGGGTCTCACTATGCCATTCAGGCTGGCCTTGAGCTCACTTTGTAGCCCAGGCTGGTCTCGAACTCACAATGATCTGCCTGTCTCAGCCTCCCGAGTGCTAACTATATCTTCTTTAGATGTGCTCAGCATCTCTTTCATTACATTCATCATCTCTTGTTTTACCTGGAAAATCATTTCTATCTTCAATTCCTTTAAAGTCTCATAGAGTTGTTTCTTTACTTCAGTTGCTATCATTTCCGAAGTTTCAGGTGTGTGGCTCATATTTTCTTCTGTGTCCGTGTCTTTTTTGCTTGTTTGGGAAGGACTGGAGGTGCAAGATTGCATTTTGCTCTTTTATTTTGTCATTTTCCTGTATTCCACTGTGGGAGGTGAATCCAACATGCAAAGTTGAGGTACCAAGGCTAGGTGATACTCACAATGTACACCTTCAGCTCCAGCCAAGACTACCACTGTGGCTGTTCTGCTGCTGGGTGGTGTCTGGGCGCAGCCCAGGCAGGATGCCAGGGAAGCTGTGAACTTCTCGGGCCAATGGGGGAGGGGCGCAGACTCCTACCTGTCTGTTGGCAAGGTCCCAAGCTGCACAGCCAGGTGGAATTCGCTGTACGCACCCCCAACCCAAGTGAGGCTCAGAGAAGCGGCTGCCAGGCCGCTCTGGGTGAATGCATGGAGCCTAGGCAGTACCCTAGAGATGCCCCGAATGGCCCGGGCCAATGGGGGACAGACACAAACCCAAACCAGCACTGGGCTCCTGGCGAAGTCCCAAGCTGAATGGCTAGGTGGAATTCGCTGGTCGCGCCCCCAACTCAAGTTGGGCTCAGAGCAGCCGCCGCTGGGCCACCCCAGGTGAGCGGGCGGGATGCAGGTAGGACTCCAGGGACGCCTCGAACGTCTGTGGCCAATGGGGCTGGGCGCAGATTTCTATGGCTTTGGTTGCCTGATCCCAAGGTGCACAGCTAGGTGGGGTTCACTGAGCTCGCCCCAGACCCAAGTGGGTCCAGAGCAGCCGCCGCCACGCTGCTCTCCCATCTTTTTTTTGATATGTACTCTCTGACAATCCTGGAGGATTTTCTTTTTCAGTAAAAATTACTAGTTCCCAGAGTTTAGCACAGAGGAAATAGGCTCTGCTTGATCGACTGTGGGAGTACCTGCGGTGAGACTGTGTGGGAGTGGTCTTTGGCAATAGACTCAGACACAAGGCTGTTATAACCTGCTATGAAAGGAAAACACGTAAGTGGGAATCAAAACTAACATATGAGGAAACCACATAAAAATAATGGCTATTTTGCGGTAGAACTTCTAACTCAAGAAAATTTGGGAACAAAAACTCAAAAGTCCTAATGGCAAGAATAAGTAACATAAAGAAATGTTGCAAACTTACCTAGTTTGCCGAAAGTGTCCACTGAAATAGACAAAGGCAAACACATCAGCATGGCTTTGAGCTTTCCCTGGTCCTGATACCCAAACCTCTTTATTGGATGGAAACCATGTTATCAAATCCCTGTTAGCTGTGGGGAATCTTCATTTCCCTCCCCTTTCTCCCCGTGCATGGTAATGTGCAAAGACCTTGTGATAAACTACTTCAGATTGCCTTTATTTTTGATTAACAACTACAAATTCTGTGAGAGCTTCAAGATCACAATTTATAGATGGGCGTGGTGGCACACACCTTTTATAACACTCTGGGAGGCTGAGACAGGAGGATCATAAGTTAGAGCCTGGACAATTTAAGGAGACCTTGTCTCAAAAAAACACAAAAGGGACTGGGGATTTAGCTCAGCAGCACAAGTGCCTGCCTGGCAAGCGCGAGGTCATGAGCTTGCTCCCTGGTACCACAAAAAGAAAACAAAACCCCAAAACCAAAAAACAAAACAAAACGACAAACCCCACAAAAAACAAAAAAGCAACCCCCCCAGAAAAATAACCAAACAAGCCCCAAACCAACCAAACAAAAAAAGGGACTGAGGGTGCAGCTCAGTGCGAAGGGCCTGGGTTCAACGCAGTAGCGGGAAAATTATAATTCATAGAATATGGGATATTTAGTAGCCTTGGAATATGTATGCTGAAGTACATAGTCACTTGACTTATTTTAGGTACAGTTGTTGCCAAATACTGAAATTTGGGTTTTTCTCTTATGTTACTGTTACTTAATAAACTACCATAAAACAATAGGAAAACACGAGCTTGTGAGAAATGCAGTGATGGGATTGTTTACCAGGATTGAAAATATGGACGTGGGCTATGTAAACCCTAGAGCAATGGATGGCAAAGTGCAGGACAGCCAGTGGGAGAAATCCAGGTTGCTGCCTATTTTTATATAGTCTATACAGTTCAACTGGATTTTACATTTTAAAGTAGTTAAAACAAATGAATGCTAATATTTGTAGCACATGAATATTACATAAAACTCACTTTTTGGGGCTGGGGTTTTAATTCAATGGTGTAGCACCTGCCTGGCAAGTGTGAGGTTCTGAGTTCCATTTCTGGTACACCCCCACCTCCGAAAAAACCAAAACCAAAACCAAAACCAAAACCAAAACCAAAACCCAAAACCTCACGTTTTACTATCTGTCGAGTATTGGGACATACCCATCCTCTTCTTTTACATGTTGTCTATGATTGCTTTTGTGCTACAACAGCTTAGACGAATAGTCATAACAAATCTCCTGACTTTTAAAATTTAAAATATTTGTCATCCTGCGCTGTATAGAAAAAGTTTGCTTACTCTAGCTCTGGAGGAAACTAAAGTCCTAGAAATAGATTAGGGAGTTACTAGTAGGTAACTTGAGGTATTCCTGAAGTTAAAGCAAGAAGATAGGTTAATTGTACCAGTTTAGGAATATAGTTCTTCCCGATTCCTGTTTCCCTGTTCTTTCTTCCAGAGAATCATCAAGATGCCCAGCAGACTATAATGAAAATGGTGGGACCGTAGATCCCTTAGCATGTTCTCTGAATAACTACCTTCAAGATAACATGTAATGTACTCTTGCTATTTTTTTTTTAACGGTACTGGGGATAGAACTCGTGATCTCATGCCTGCCAGGCAAGCGCTTAGGCCACTGAGCTAAATCCCCAGCCCTTGTCTTTTTGAGACAGGGTCTCACTATGCTGTTCGGGCTAGCCTTGAGCTCACTTTATAGCCCAGGCTGGTCTCGAACTTGCAGTGATCCTTGTGCCTCAGCCTCCCGAGTGCTGGGATTACAGGCGTGCACCACCAGGCCTAGCTATTCTTGCTACTCTTACTAGCCTGTTTTGAAACTGTTTTATTGTTATTGTTATTTTTTTCTTTGTTTCTTAAAAAAAGAGAAACCTGATAGGAGAAAAGGGAAAAAGAAAAAGATATAAATTTGTTTGCATATACATGAAATAGCTAAGATGATTATACTACTAATTCTCTTAGTTCCTGGAAAAGAACAGTTAATACTCATGTGATTAGATAATTTTGCATGTCTCTGTCCGGTAATCTAAGCAACTCTTTTGAAGATAACAATATGCAATATTACAACCATTGTTAAATTCCTATCATCTTGTTTTGAAAGTGTATATTGTTGTTTTGAGTTTTTTGTGGTTCTTGTAATTGTTTGTATGTCTCCTGTTTTTTTCTGTGTTTTTTTCTCTTTAAAGTCAAAAAGAAGAAGAAGAAAAAAAACCCCAACACTTTTTTTCCCGACCTTAAGGACTCTCACTATTACTGCTATCTAATTGCTCTCGGCGTTTATCCTTACTTCCTTGCCAATTCACAGTGCAGAGGCTGTAGAGCTCCTTGAAAAATGTCACTCCTTTGCTTAAGATTCATTAAGGACTCCCCATTTTGCTTGACCCACAGTTAAAAGTTACTACAGTGACTTCCAAGGAAAGCTCTAAAAGATCTGTCTCTCTGAAGCTCTCTGAGCTTTTATTGCTGTCATTTTTTATTCTCTCCAGCTAAACACTGGCAAACCTCAGACATACTGCAAGTTAATCCATGCACAGAATAAAGCGAATACTGCAATTAAGTAAGTCACATGCACTTTTTTGTTCCCTAGAACATACAAAAGTTATGATTACAGAAATTTGCAGTACCTTTATATCTTAAAAAGTATAACTTTAATTAAAAATACTTTCTTGCTGAAAAAATTCTAATAATCACTTGAGCCTTAGGTATGATAATTCTGCTAGTGAAAGGTCTGATCTCAGGGTTGATGATAAAGGTGTTAGTTGTTGAAGGCTGGGGGGTTGAGACAGTATCTTAAAATAAGGCAACAGTGAAGTTTGCCCCATTGGTTGACTCTCTTTTCAAGGAAAATGTCTCCGTAACACGCTGTTTTAATAGCATTTATGTGCAGAGTGTCTTTCAGAATTGGAGTTAATACTCTCCAGCTCTGCTACTACCTGCTACTGTACCAGCTAAGTTTACCTAGTATTCTAAATCCTTTTGTGTCACTCGGAAGTAGTCCTAGCATCTTCATCAGTAGATTTCATCCTAAAAAGTTACTTTCTTCCTGCAACCACAGGAAGTAACTCCTTACCCACTGGGTTTTTTATCATGCGATTGCACAAGTTCGGTCAGTTCTTTGGGCTCTGCTGCAGTTTCTACTTCTAACATTCCGACCATGTCTGGAGTCACTTCCCCGGTGAAACCTCGAATCCCCTTAAAATCATCCCTGAAGGTCAGAGTCAAATTCTTCCTAACTCCTGACGTCGCTGATTTTTTGACTTCTTTCCACGAGTCACAGATGTTCTTCATGGCGTCTGGAGAATCCTTTCCAGAAAGTTGTCAATTTACTTTGCCCAGATCTGTCAGAGTAATCATTATCACAGCTATATCCTTATAGTGTGTATTCTTTAAAATGTTTTCAAAAAACCTACTTTTTAAACCAATACACCAGAGCATAAAAATTGTACATATGGATGGGTACCATGGAATGTTTCAACATACGGATACACAGAACATTTAAATCAGGCTAAGCACACTTATCTTCTCAAACAGTGCATTTCTCATGGATCCATGCAGAATGGATACGTGTTAGTAGGTAAGAAAACAACATTGATCTCACTGTACATCTTTCAGAACTTTTGGGTGAACAGCTGCATTGTCAATGAGAGGTAAAATTTTGAAAGGAATCTTTTTTCCTTTTGATCATTAGGTCTCATGGTAGGCTTAAAACACTCAGTGAACCATGTTGCAAAATACTCAGTGAGCAGTGATGGCAGTGTGCTGTTGTCACTGTTCAGAAAACACAGGCAGAGTAGCTCTAGTTTAATGTGTTTGCCACAGGGCTGTAGTTCACGTGGATCGCTGCTGGGTGGCTTGAACCACCAGTGGTACTCGCAAGACTGTCACTGGTGGCAAAAGCTGATCCAGTCACTCTTATCGGTCTTTTTATTAATAACATTAATAAAAAGTTGCCAGATGGTGCAGCTATGCATAGCCACCGGTGGTTCAGGCTGGCGGGAACAAGTGAATTCTTAAGGGACCTAGGATTTTTACAATCATAAAGGAGCATTAGCTTCAGTTTAAAGCCACCAGCTGCATGAGCCCCTAACCAGAAAGTCATCTTGTCTTTTGAAGCAAATCATAGACTTCTTTTTTGTAACTATGAAAGTCCTAGATGGAATCTTCTTCCAATATAAAGGTTTTTTTGTTTGTTTGTTGTTTTTGGCTGGGAGTCTACATTGAAACCGTTGTTTAGTGTTACGGTTTTTATCTAGACACCCCCCCAAAGCCTTGTGTACTCATAGGGTGGGGATTTTTGGAGGTGGTTGGATCTAGGGTGTGTGATACTGGGATTAGTAGTATACGACACTGGATTAGTTCCCTAGTTGGATTGGCACAGTTCTGGGGGTGGCTGAATGGATTTACTGAAGAGGGAAACCCCGCCCTGGGTGTAGGTGACACCAATCAATAGGCTTGTAGCCTGGATGGAATACAAAGGAACAGCAAGAAGGCAGGCTCGCTGCTCTTGCTGCTTCCTGCCTGCCTGCCACGGACTGTTTCTCTGCTGCCACTCCACCCTGCCGTGGAGCCAGCTGACTGCGGACTGAAACCTCTGGAAACTGTGAACTGAAATAAACTTTTCCTCCTTTAACTTGTGGATATCGAATGTTTTGTCCCAGCAATCAGAACGATAACTAAGACAGTGTGGTAGTCACCTTCATCAGCGATCTTAACTAGATCTTCTGGATCACTTACTCTAGTTTCTACATCAGCACTTACTGCTTTGCCTTGGATTTTTATGTTTTGGAGCTCATTTCTTTCCTTAATCCTTATGAAGCACTCTTGTTCACTTCAAGCTTTTTTTCCTGCATGTTCTTCACGCTTGTCAGCCTTCATAGAATTGAACAGAGTCAGAGCCCTGGTTTGGATTAGGCTTTAGTTTCAGGCTGGTTTGATCAGACCTGTAAAGCTTTCTCCATAGAAGCTCTTCTGCCTCTCTAGCTTTCTGTTCATTTGCGTGTTCACTGGAGTAGTAGAGTACTTTCAATTTTCTTCAAAACTGTTTTCCCTGAGTCTGCATCTTGGCTGTTTGGCTAAGTGGCCTATCTTTCAGCCTGTCTTGGCTTAGACATCTCTTCCTCACTAAGCTCAATCATTTTGCACCTGTGATTTAAAATGAGAGATGTGCGACTCTTCTTTTCACTCAAGGAGTTGGAGGCCTTTATAAGGTTATTAACTGGCCTAGTTTCAATATGGCTGTGTGTGAAGGAATAGGGAGGCTTGAGGAGAGGGATGTGGGGACCGAGGAGGTTGGTGGGACAGTCAGACCACACACGCTTTTGATTGTTTGCCTTCTAATGTGGGTGCAGTGCATGTGTCTCAAAATAATCACAATAGTAAAGATCATTGACCAAGGTCACCATAGCAGATGTAATGATAATGAAAATGTTTAAAATATTCTGAGAATTAGCAAAACATCACCCAGAGACACAGTGTGGTACAGATAGAACTGATAGACCTGCTTGGTGAAATGTTACCATAAATCTTTAGTTTGTTAAAAAAAAGAAAAAGCATCTGTGAAACATACAGCAAAGAGCAACAAAATGAGTTATACCTCTACTTGCTTTCTTGCTTTTCCTTAAATATTCTGGAAATGTTCCTACCTCAGAGTGGCTTATATTTTCCTCTGAAATATTCCCCCTTTGCTATCTCATAGCTGATTTCTCACCTTTCATGGGTCATTTAAATTTTGTCAGTTACAGAGAATGGAGTGTTGAGTTTCTTAACTATACTTGTGAGTTTTTTTTTTCCTCTTTTTTGTTTCTCATATACAGTATTCGAAGCTTGGCTGTGCACATACATTCAGGTTTCTTTTTTTTTTTTTTTGGTGCTACTTAGCATTGAACCCAGGTCCTCTGGACTGAGAAACACCCCTAACACTTGTTTTTTATCTTTTACTTTGAGATGGGTCTTACTAAGTTGCTAAATTGCCCAGACTGGGCTCAAACTTGCTATCTTCCTGCCTTGGCCTCCCAGAATCCTAGGATTACAGGTGTGTGCCAGCACATCCAAGAAGTTACGCTTTTTATGTGGTTTGTTAATTTTTATAATTGGTATACTTAGACTTACTGTTTTTACTCAAGTAAAATCATAAATAAATGTGTATAATTTGCCTAAGTGCTATGAAAGGCAGGTCTCAGTTAAATTATTTCAAAGAGGGAGAGTTAGAAAAGGTTTCTTCTTGTAGTAGTGGTGGTC
Source organism: Cuniculus paca (assembly GCA_004365215.1). Taxonomy (NCBI): domain Eukaryota; kingdom Metazoa; phylum Chordata; class Mammalia; order Rodentia; family Cuniculidae; genus Cuniculus; species Cuniculus paca. The sequence continues at coordinate 7,708 of RJWT010033368.1, forward strand.
CAAGATTAGGAGGAGAGGACAAAGATGAGCCTTTATCTTTTATCTTCAATTTTATTTTAGTTGGTGCTTTCTCTGTTTTCTTTGCAGTTGGTCCCTTCTCATACTCCCACTTGCTACATCTAATTTTATTATTTCTATCTTTTAACCTAGAGAATTGTTTTGTGACTCTGTAGTTTCAGACCAAAACATAAAAGTTTTATGTACTATTTTCATGATCTTTCTTGTGACTCCAACATATTTTACCAGCATGGCTTTGCTTTTTTTTTTTTTTTTTCCCTCTCCTCTTTCAAAACTTATATCTTATTTCTAACCAAAGGAACACTTTTTCTTCCTTTGTCTTTTACATGTGGTTTCCTACTCTTGTGGGCCTGTGAGTCATCAAACCAAAACTAAAAAAACCCCACACACCCACCTGTCCACACCACCACTACCACCACTACCACCACCAAGCAAAAGGACTCTGCAATATAAAGGACTATGAGAAAATGTGAGGGAAAAGAGATGGAAAGTAATTTGATTCTCAGGGTCTAGAGTGGTGAGATGTTAGAAGGGTCAGTGCAAAAGAAGGAACCCAGATGCTACTCAAAACTAGAGGAAACTGAGAAAGATAGTAGGAACTTACAGGCTGCTACTGGAGCAATTGCTAAAAAAGAAAATAAAAACAAATTAGTCTTTTTTTTTTTAATTATATACTGAGTTCCCATTGAATATATACATTCCCTTAGAATACCGTAGAAAAGACTTTTGGAAAACATTAAATCTTTGCAGACTATGCTATTCCTCACTAAGTCAATTTTCTTCACTTTAATAAAATAACTAGGCCATCTTGGAAAGCCTGTGTTTATAAGTAAAGGTCGCTTTTTTAATGAAATAAAAAATTTTGAAATATTCCTAACCTGGTCAAAGTGTTACAAAATTTCAGGAGATTGATTAAAATTAGATTATGCTCTTTGTAATCTTTTTTGTTTTTCAGTATTCTTTCTTTCTTTTTTTTTTGCAGCACCGGGGATTGAACTCACAGCCTCATGTTTGCCAGGCAGGTGCTTACGCCACTGAGCTAAATCCCCTTCCCTTGTCTTTTTGAGAGAGGGTCTCACTATGCTGTTCAGGTTGGCCTTGAGCTCACTTTGTAGCCCAGGCTGGTCTTGAACTCAAAAGGATCCTCCTGCCTCAGCCTCCCGAGTGCTGAAATTACAGGCATGCACCACCAGGCCCGGCTCTTTCTTTCTTTTACATAGTTGCCATCATGTCAGCTCTCATTGTATTTTTTTTTATAGTATAGAAAATTCATTTGTAATTATAAGTCTTTAAATTTTTGCCTTGATAAATTAAAAATTTTTTTCTTTCTGGTAATATCCAGTGTTTTAGAATTCTAAATCGACTTGGGAAAAACATGTGTTAGAAAAAACATACAGATATTTTAGGATAATAATAGCAGAGTTATGAAAGAGAAAATAAATTTATATATGAAGCTTCTATCTTACTTTGGACTGTTTACTTACTTTGAACTTGTTTGTGTCCCCTTCCAAATTTATATGTTGAAATCCCAGTCCCCAACAGAATGGTATTTGGAGGGAAGGCCTTTGAGAGCTAATTAGATCATGAGCATGATCCTTTATGAGTAAGATTAGTGTCTTTATAAGGAGACACATGGTTTTCTCTGCTGTGTGAGGATACAAGGAGGAGGAATCTATCTACAAACTAGGAAGAAAGCCCTTATCAAGAACTGAATCAGTTAGCTCCTTGATCTTGGAATTCCCAGCTGCCAGGCTGAGAAATATTTAAATGTTTACCTGTTTATTTTATCCTGTTATTGAATATTATAAACTAAAATACTAGCAAACTAGTGTGATTGTGGGACATAGAGACAAGTATTCTTGCTTGCACATCCAACAAATGTTGGAATACAGCAAAGCAAGGATGGTTTAATGACAAGAAATCTTTAAATCTTTAATTTCCTGAACCTTTTCTATAGTCCTAAATGTATCATAGTGAATTAAGTTTGAAGTGGGCAAAATGGAGGTGAATTTACCTCTTTTCCTTTAATTTTTTTTAACAATTTAGGGATTTTCTTTATTTTATTTTAAAGAGGAAAAATAATAAAAACAATAATATAGAATTTCATAATAAGATAATAGGAAATTAGCAGTGGTCAATATAATGCATAGTGTTATCTTTAAAGTAATATCTCAGATTACAAGACATAGCATGCAAAATTTCCTTTCAATTTTTATGAGAATGTAAGACTCATAAAAGGAGTTAGTAATGCTGATTTTAATTTGAAATTTGATTCTTTTATTTTTCTTCCTATTTTTACCTCTCATCCTATCTGTGTTTTATTCTTCCCTCATGTCCTTCTAGGTTTCTGCTGCTTAGTTTATTTATTCCTTGCCTTATTTAAAAAATACACGAGCCGTTTTACTTTAGGATTGTTATGGTTTATAACTAAATGTCCCCATTTAGCTTTCTGGAAGGTGATTGAATCAGGGGAGGGAAGACAACCAACTTGCTGTTAGGAGTGGGGTCTGGCTGGGGAAGATGGAAGCAGGTAGCTGGAGGCTGACTGAGAAGGTTGCATCTCTTTCCAAGATACTTTTCTCACTCTGCTTTTTAGCCACTGTCAGGTGAGTAGCTGTCCTTAAGGCAGGCTCTTCTCCCAAGCTGTTTCTGTTTGGAGAAGGCCAATCTTGTAAGGACTGGGACTTCTGAAAGTGTGAACCAAACGAAACTCTCCTCGTTTAAATTGTGGGTGGGTTGGGGGCGTTAGATATTGTGTTTCAGTGAGGAGGAAAGCAATGAAGACAAGGATTTCTATTTTTTGTGATATGATCATATTGTGCCTGTCTTCTGTATTCTTTGTATCAGTAGAGTTTTTCACTTAAAATCAATAATTCTAGAAAATGCAGGAAAATTTGAAAGCAAAAAGGATGGGGAAGTGCATCACTTAGATTTTGTGTTAGCGTAAGTGAGTATAGCCAGTTACAGCACAGGGCCTGGGCCATCCGATGGTCAGAGGACAGCAGAACTGTCAGTCGGGCAACACATTGCTGGGATCTGAAAAGAACTGTGGTATCAATACAACACGAAGTTCAGACTTCCAAAAATTCAGTTACTACTCGTGTTCTTTATAGTGAGAGAGAAAAGGAAATCTTCAGGTCAGCCATTCTTTTTCGTAAGAAGTAGGCTGCAATGAAATATGACAGATTAACCCCTCCATTGTTTTTGTACAGTAAACTAAGGCTAGAGAATAAAAAATTGGTATACCCCAACTTTACAAAGACTAGGTGACTAGAGTGGTAGGGGATGGCAGTCTTAGGAGTTTTAAATATTTAAATATTAGTTTTCAGTATAAACATTAATTTCATATAATAATGGATAAGCACTATTTATGAGTTATGAAGTAATAGTTGCTGTAAAGACATAACAATTAGCTAAAATTTATTCTTTGCTCATAGCTCATTTAAGAAAAGTTGAAATATTATTTGATAAAAATGATTCTTCAAAAATCTTAATATTAAAACAGAGACATTAAATCTGCTGGAAGAGAGTCGGTAAAACTCTTGAAGCCATTGGTGTAGGCAAAGATTTTATGAACAAAACCTGGATTACAGAGAACTATCAAAAAGAATCAACAACTGGGATCTCATTTTGTTAAAAAGATTTTACACAGCAAAAGAAACCACCAACCAAGTTAAGAGACAAGACACAATGCAGAGGAAGAAATGTTTGCCAGCTGTTCCTCAGACAAAGAATTACTATCAAGAACATATAAAGAACTCAAGGGTTGGGGATTTAGCTCAGCGGCCTAAGCCCCTGCCTGGCAAGTGTGTGGTTGTGAGTTCGATCGCCAGTGCTAAAAAAACCCAAAAAACCCTAAAAAAAATCAGACCTCTCAGATTTAAAGATTGAATCAAAAAACGAGCATCTAAAATGAATATACATTTCTCAGATGAAGAGATACAAACAGAAAATAAATATATAAAAAAATGTTCAGCATCCCTGGCCTTTCAAGAGATGCAAATTAAAACAACACTGAGATTCCACCTCACCCCAGAAAGAATGGGCTAGTATCAAGAAATCAACCATAACAAATGCTGGAGGGGGTGTGGGGAAAAAAGAACCCTTCTCCATCGTTGGTGGGAATGCAGACTGGTGTAAACACTATGGAAATCAGTGTGGAGATTCCTCAAAAAACTAGGATTAAAGATCCCATTCAACCCAGCTATTCCCCTTCTGGGTATCTTCCCAAAAGAATTAAAAACATCAGACCTCATGATATGTGTGCACCCATGTTTATAGCAGCACAGTTTATAACAGAAAGATCTTGGAAACAACTTAAATGCCCATCAACTGAGGAATGGATAAAAAAGATGTGGTATTTTTATACAGTGGAGTACTACTCAGTCATATAGAGTGATAAACTGGATACTTATAGGTAAATGGAGCACCTTGAGAACTTACTCATTAGTGAAATAAATAAGACACACATGTGTAAACATTGCATTGTTTCATTAGTGTGACAAGCTGAAAGAAAAAACATATGTAGATGTGTATGTATATGTATATAAAAATAGGATAGGTATGCTACTAATTTCTCTGAGTTCACTGAAGAGAAGGATTTCTGCTGGTACTGTTCGGACAATTAAATGCAGGTGTCTTGTGCTCTAGGTGAATGTTTGGAGATGACAACGCGCAATGTATGCACCATGGTTACCCCCTGGGAAAAAAAACACCTGGCCTTGTGTGTGGGTGGAAGGGTTATGGAAAAACTGCTGAAATATTGATGAATTTAGCAGAAAATCTCATCTAAACCAAAGTCATTAAACAGAGTTTGTTAATGCTAATGCTCATTAACATAGTAGAATGGTCAAAATTTTTATCATCTGATAAAAAAATTACCGGCTCTTTCACAAATGAAGTTGTTGGAATAGCTAATGTTAATTTAGAATAATTTCTTTACAATGGCCAGAGTAAGGACTAAACTAGCAAGAGGTATTTCAGAATCCTGTATCAAAAGATATAAAAGTAAATCCTTTCTGAGATTACTTTGGGGTTACTTTGAAAGAGTATAGAGTCTCTTTCTGATAGAGTTGGTGAAGTTATCACCTCCAATAACTGAAACAAGAACAATTTAAGTCTCTTTTAAGAGAGACAGATGAGGAAGGGAAAAGTATGTATACACATGGTTTTTAGAAAATTGAGGGAAAAGCAAAGTTCTGTTTTGATTGGTGAGGTATTTCTTTTGAAAAAACTCCACTAGAAAGTATGCTAAAGCAGACTCTTGAAATATGGTAAGAAGGAGGAGTTTGATGGTGTCACATTCAAACTTAGATTTTATGATTTTCCTGCTTTCTGTCTTTTGGCTGAGAGACCTGTTTTTTCCACTGTCCCTCTTTCCTTATCTTCACATTTCCCTGTGATTTCATTTGTTGTTGATAAAATGTTTAAATTGTCACCAGCACTTGCTTTCCTCTATTTTTTCCTCTACTTGTAGAATTTTGTTTGATAGCAGTTTATGATTAATCAGTTATTCCTGTAAAGTGAAGGGAAGAGAATTATAACAGATTTAAAAGCATGTGATTGGAAGTAATACCATGAATGAATAATGTAAATTAAATTTTTGGAGAGATTAATTATTTTACCCAAAACCACATACCGGTTATTTTAGCTGGGATTTGAACCTAGGTCTGGTTGATTCTTTTCCTAACCATTATAATGCATCTTTTTAACCAATTAATATTGTGCAAATAGTTTTATCCCATATTTAGAAGTTTTTATTTAGAGCATACGCCTAGAAATGGAAGATACTGTATTTTTTTTTTTTTGTGGCACCGGGGATTGAACTCATGACCTCACACTTGCCAGGCAGGCGCTTAGGCCACTGAGCTAAAGCCCCAACCCTTGTCTTTTTAAGACAGGGTCTCACTATGCCGTTCAGGCTGACTTGAGCTCACTTTGTAGCCCAGGCTGATCTCGAACTCACAATGATCTTCCTGTCTCAGCCTCCCGAGTGCTGGGATTACAGGTGTGCACCACCACACCTGCCTATACACTCATTTATTGCTGATTATTGTGGATATGGTTTTTAAATTCATAAGTACTCAAGAGGATCCTAGCTACTAGAGAGGCAAATGAAGTTGGAAAATGTTCATGAAAATATTTTACTTCAGGGAAAATGTTGTAAAGGATTAAGAAATAGATGAATGATAACTTACCAATAGGTATTAG
>RJWT010033369.1:0-13919 GCA_004365215.1 Cuniculus paca
GACTTTTCTTGGTTGGTAAGGTGCTAATTACATTTTCAATTTCGTTAACTGAAATTGTGTTATTCAGTAGTTTTACATCTCCTTGGTCCAGTTTTGGTAATTGATAGGTTTCTAGAAATCTGTCCATTTCTTCAGTGTTATCGAACCTATGAGAATAAAGATTTTCAAAATAGGTATTGGTGATCTTCTGTATTTCCACAGGGCCTGTAGTGATTTCACCCTTTTCATTCCTTATTGCATGGATTTGAGTTTTCTCTTTCCTTTTTTCAATAAGGTTGGCTAGCGGCTTATCAATTTTATTTATTCTTTGAAAGAACCAGCTCTTTGATTCATTGATTCTTTGTATTGTTTTCTTAGTCTCAATTGCAGTAATTTCTCCTCTGAGCTTTACAGTTTCCTCCCTTCTTGTGGCTTTGGGTTGGGCTTGTTCTTCTTTTTCTAGATGTTTCAGGTATAACATCAGATTGTTTATTTGTGTTCATTCCATTTTCCGGATGTGGGAATTCACTGCAATAAATTTCCCTCTGAGGGCTGCTTTCATTGCATCCCACTGGTTCTGGTAGGTTGTATTTGTATTTTCATTCGCTTGTAGATATTGTTTAATATCTTCTTTAATTTCCTCTGTGACCCACTGATTGTTCAGGAGTGTGCTATTTAATTTCCATGTGTTTATGGAGTTTTTGCAATTTCTTTTGTCATTAATTTCCAGTTTGATAGCACTGTGATCACATAGTATGCGTGGGATAATTTCAATTCCTTTGCATTTATTTAAGTATGTTCTATGGGCCAATATATGGTCTATTCTAGAGAATGTACCATGTCAGGCTGAAAAGAATGTATGCTCTGCTGTTATTGGGTGAAAACTGTGTAGACATCTACCAGGTCCATTTGTTCATAGGTTTGATTCAGTTCTGCTATTTCTTTGCTGATTTTCTGTGTAGTTGATCTGTCTCTTTGAGTCAAGGGTGTGTTAACATCTCCTGTGATAATTGAGTTAATGCTTATTTGATTTTTCATTTGTATTAATATTTGTTTTATATAGTTGGGTGCTCCCATATTTGATGCATATATACTTAAGATTTTTATTTCTTCCTCTTGCAGTTTTCCCCTAACCAGTATGTAGTGACCTTCTTTATCTCTTTTGACCATTATTTGTTTGAAGTTCACATCATCTGCGAACAGAATAGCTACTCCTGCTTTTTTCTGGGTTCCCGTTGCATGGAGCATTTTTTTCCATCCTTTGACTTTCAGTGTATGAATTTCCTTTTGGGTTAGATGGGTTTCTTGTAGACAGCATACGGTTGGATGTTGTTTCTTGATCCATTCTGCCAGTCTGTTCCTTTTGATTGGTGAATTGAGGCCATTTACATTAATGGTTATAACTGATATATACTGGCTTGTTTTAGTCATGATATCTTTCTGCAGTGGTTTCTTTACCTTTTCCCTCTACTTAATTGTTTGCCCTGCCTGGTGTTCTTCTTCTGTTGATGTTTTTGACATCATAGCTATTTTCATGTCTATCTAGAGTATCTTTCAGTATTCTTTGCAAGGTTGTCTTGGTGGTCATGAAGTTCTTCAGCTGCTCTTTGTGGTGGAAGCATCTTATTTCTCCTTCGATTTTGAAGGATAGTTTTGCAGGGTACATCAGTCTGGTTTGGAAGTTGTTTTCCTTTAGGACTTGAAATACTTCACTCCATGCTCTTCTTGACTTCATTGTTTGTGTTGAGAAGTCTACCATAATTCAGATGGTCTTTCCTTTATAGGTGATTTGTTTCTTTTCTCTCACAGCTTTTAATATTCTGTTCTTATGTTGAATTTCTGGAATGCTGATAATTATGTCTGGATGTTGATTTATTTTGGTTATGGCTAGTTGGAGTTCTATATGCTTCACTTATCTGTATGTCAGTTTCCTTTCCCATGTTTGGGAAATTTTGAGTTATGACTTCTTTAAGTAGTGATTTTATATCATTTGTGTTTCCTCCATCTTTTTCCTTTACACCTATTAGTCTTATATTGTTTTTCTTTGTGTCATCTTGCAACTGCTGAATTGCTATTTCCTGATTCCTTGTTATTTTTAAAAGATGTTTTCTTTCTTCCTCTCTAGCTGCTATCATGTCTTTGAGGTCTGAAATTCTATTTTCACATTCATTGAGGCAGCTTTGCCAGCTTTCAATGGCTTTCTTGATTTCCTGGATATCTCTTTGTATCTGTTTCATGCATTCTAATTCTTTCTTGTGTTCTTCATTTAAGTTTTCCATCTTTTTGCAGTGTTCCTCTCTTTTTCCAACTATATCTTCTTTAGATGTGCTTAGCATTTCTTTCCTTACATTTATCAGCTCTTGTTTTACCTGGGAAATAATTTCTAACCTCAGTTCCTTTAAAGTTTCATAGAGTTGTTTCTTTACTTCAGTTGCTATCATTTCAGAAGTTTCAGTTGTGTGGCTGATATTTTCTTCTATGCCCATGTCTCTTTGGCTTGTTTGGGAAGGACTGGAGGTTCAAGATTGCATTTTGCTCTTTTGTTTTGTCATTTTCCTGTATTCCACTGTGGAAGGTGAATCCAACATGCACAGTTGAGGTGCCAAGCCTAGGTGAAACTCACAATGCACACCTTCAGCTCCAGCCAAGACTACCACTGTGGCTGTTCTGTTGCTGGGTGATGTCTGTGTGGATCCCAGGCAGCGTGCCAGGGAAGCTCCAAAATTTCCAGGCTAATGGGGGCAGGGTGCAAACTCCTACCAGTCTGTTGGCAAGGTCCCTATCTGCACAGCCAGGTGGAATTTGCTGTGTGCACTCCCAACTGAAGTCAGGCCCAGAGAAGCAGCTGTCAGGCCACTCCAGGTGAATAAGTTGGGCCCAGGCAGAACCCCAGAGATGACCCGAACATCCCGGGCCAATGGGGGACAGACACAAACCCCAACCGGGCTCCTGGGGAAGTCCCAAGTTGAAAGGCTATGTAGAATTCGCTGGCCACACCCCCAACCCAAGTTGGGTCCAGCGCAGCCGCCACTGGGTGTATCCAGGTGAACAGGTGGAGTGCAGGCAGGACCCCAAGGACACCCCAAATGTTCATGGCCAAAGGGGGATGGGCACAGATTCTTATGGGTCTGGGTGCCTGGTCCCAAGCTGCACAGCTAGGTGGAGTTTGCTGTGCTCACCTCCAACTCAAGCCGGGCCCAGAGCAGCTGCCCCCATGCTGCTCCTGGAGAGTGGGTGTGGTGCAGGCAGGACCCCAGGGACACCCCAAACATCCGTGGGCGATGGTGGATGGACACAAACTCCCACCGGTGTTCAAGCAAAGTCCCAAGCCACATGGCCAGGTGGAACTCAATGGTTGCGCCCTCAACTCAAGCCAGGCCCAGAGCTGTAGCCGCTGGGCCACCCCAGGTTAACGGGCAGGGTGAACCAGCCTCTCCCTTTGTTGGAGTGCTCTCTGAGCAGAGCCTGCCTCTGCGTTTCCTCTGTGCTGGTTACCAGAGAGCAGCCACTCCCATTGTTGGAACGCACTCTGTGCAGAGCCTGCCTCTGCCTTCCCTCTGAGCTGGTTACCAGAGAGCAGCTGCTCCCGTTGTTGGAATGCGCTCTCCACTCTGCCATCTTCCCAGAAGTCACTATGTGCCATTTAATATCAACAAATTTGGCAGTGTCTGAAACCTGAGCAAGAGAAGCTCTTCAACAGTATTTGTTATAGCTGGATGATGGATCAAAGCTTGACAGTCTGGCCCTGTTGCTGCTTCAGTCTACCACCTGAAAGAAGCAACCATATGCTCCATTAAGCATTAGAATGTTCAAGAATGAGTTTCGACATCTGCCTGTCACCTGGAGTCAGGCTGGGCAGTTTTCTTGGCAGGGAGACCATTGCCATAGTGAGAGGAGGGCTTTAAACCATACCCTTCTGATATTCCAGATGTCTGGATTAGCTGTGTCAGCCCTCTATTGCTGACATATAATAACTCACATGCACTACTTAAGGGAGGGAAGGTTTGATTTGGGTCACATTTTCTAGGGATTCAGTCCATGGTGAGCTGACTCCAAAGCAAGAACTTCATGGTAGAGGGTATGGTGCAGCAAAGCTGCTTAGCTCATGGTGGTCAGGAAGCAGGGCAGGGTTGAAGGACCAGATGCCATCCTCAAGTCACCCTCTATGACTCACCCAGACACACCAGTGTGTGTCACACTAATGAGGGCAGCCAAGTTGACACAGTCAAGTTTACCCACAAAAAAAAAAAAAGAAGAAAGAAAGAAAAAAGAAAAGGGCTATTGACTTGGTTACTTTTCTCTCATTGTTGGGACAAAATACCTGATGCCCAACATGAAGGAAGGAAAGGTTTATTTCTTAAAATTTTGGAGGTTTCAGTCCATACTCAGCTGGCTCCAAGGCAGGGTGGCGTGGCTGTGAGGCAACCATCCACGGCAGCCACAAGCGACAAAGGTGAAAGGGCAAATGAGGAGGGAAAACATGCCTTCTTCCCTCCCTTATATTGTATGCCAGCTCTGCCCCTACTGTCTTTAATTAAACTTGGCTACCATTTGCACTTGTCTTGACTGATTTCTTGTGTCTTCTAACAAACTACAGGTGATTTAGGACATATGACTGATGGCTCGAGCAGAACAAAAGCACAGCAGACAACGCTAAACTTGAGTGCTTGCCAGTCAAAGGTAGGACCAGCCTTGTTCTCAGGACTTTTAAAGGGTTTTTTTTGTTTTTGTTTTTGTTTTTTTCTTTAGAAAAGAGGCTTCCATCTGTACTGCTTTAAAAAAAGTACCAAGGTTTTTATTATTGGTGTAAATGCAAGAGGTACTGTTTCTCAAGTGGCTCTGCCCTATTTAGCTAGAGCTGTCAAGGGGCTCATCATGGCCAAATGAGTCCTGGGGCGAAGGACTCCAAGTCACTCTCACCAGAGTGTCTATTAAATGGCTCAACACCCTTCTCCCTCAGGAGTCAATGGGCCCCACATGGCCACAAAAAGCCCTCAGTAGGGCTGTTATGTTTTATACATTGTGTCAACTCAAGAAGTCTAGAAGCTTAACTAAGTAACTCAGCAGCTCTACTTCCTGGGGTATAGAGAACAAGCAGTTACCCTTCTAGGATAATGTTCATTGTGTCAATTTGAGAAGGTCAGAACTTTAAGTTATTCAGCAGGGGGCCAGGGTCCCTAGTTGGCAACATCCTCAGCCTGTGCAAGAGGAGGGAAGGCAGATGGTGTGAGTGCTACACCCACCCCAGGGGAGCAGCCTGCATACAATAAAAGACAAAGGAGGAGGGACTGGTGGCTGCTTCTTTGGAGGAGCTCCAGTCTTCGCCTTCAGCTTGGATGTCCTCTCCTGGCTTCTGGCACAGAATTTTCAGCTTTGGCCTGGGACTCTTTACCCTTTGTCGTAGACTCTTCAGTGCTCTGTTGTAGACCCAATGGCCTTCTAATGTGGACTTGCACAGGACACTGCAGTAAGCTCCAGCCCTTGGGCTGGACCCTTCAACCTCTAGCACACAGACACCCTCTGCACGCTCCCTCATTCAACCTTATGGCTGACCATTGGAAGCCAATCTTGTAATCTCTTATACAGTTGTATATCTTGTGTTACATCTGTTTCTCTAGTGAACCCCGGCTGATACAAGGGCTTCTATGCTTCTGTGAAAGTTGACCCCATCGTCATAGTTTTGGACAAAAACGTGTATCTGTTGAATACTTGAGTCTCACAGGGATGCTTTGTGGGCTTACTGGTCACTGTTCTTGCATGGCATGCAGTTTTAAGGACCTGAGATATAGCTGTCTCACTCTGCGGTGCCCCAGATGAGCCACAGGAAACCCCATGAACCATGCCATGCAGATTTCATGCTTCAGTGCTTGATTGGTGAGAAAAGTTTGATCCTGCCAATTTAAACAGGAACAGCTTATCTACCATTTTAATATGGTTTCTGTTCAGTATGAACTAGGAAGTGGTGTGAGATGGGTATGGGATGGTAGTTCAAGTTAAGAGACTGTTAGTTTTTTTGCTCAGTTAAAATAAACTGTTTCTACTTAAAACATAGATGGTGAAATGAAATTGTTCATATTCAGGCTTTTGCAACCCTTTATCTCAGCAAAAGGCCAGAAACTATGGTAGTTAGAGTGGCCCCCAAGAAAAGGAGAGCTGTCTTTGATGATTCTGCTTTCACATCCCCACCTTTCTCTCAGGGGAACATGGGTGTCTCCTATCTGTTTAATGGAGAATCTTTGGATGGGCCCACAGACACCTATGACCCAATTTCTGGACATGATCTTCTCTGTATTCAACAACCAGGATCTGCAGGAGGGTCAAAAGAGAAAAGCTAGAACTATAACTATCATAATTGGCAGTACATTAAATTTGCCAAAATTCTCTAAGGGAAAACCTAAGGATGATCAAGTGCAAGAAGTCTGGATATTGGGTGTATGTGACTTCATCAAGCCCTTGCCTGGACCCTGCTCTAGTGTGAGGCAGCCAGTATGCCTGACTCCCAACACTGGAGGGTGGACTGTCCCCGCTCTCAGAGAGGGGCTGGATCCATCAAACCCTCATTTCCCACTTTGGGAAACCGCAATACTCCTGTCCCTAGACACCACCATCTCCTATGAGAAACCCTGGGTAACACTCGGCATCATGGCTAAGCCAATTCCATTATTTCATTCTGTTTTGACTTCTCTAGAAAACCCTCCTCTAGGTCTACAGCCATAGTTGGGGTCAAGGGGACCTCTAGATGGAGATTCTTTACTCTTGTTCTAATGTATCACATTGAAGGCCAAATGTTTAATCATGAGCTTCCACTTGTTCTAAAGTGTCCTACTCCTTTACTAGGAAGAGATTCACTAGCAGAATTGGGGGCAATTCCCAAATTCTGACAAAGGCCAAAACGGATTTTTCCTGTTGGGAATACACTAGATCTCCCTGACCAAATTAGCCAACGGGTAGATATAGCTGCATGGTATAATGGAATATATGATTTAAGAAAGTCCTTCAAAGGAAAAGAAAGAAAACCCTTCTTCCTCTGCATATCAGAAAAGAGAGGGGTTGCTTTGGGTGTCTTGACCAAAAGGCTAAAATAAGAACTCTGCTCAATGGTATACTTTTCAAAAAGTTAGATGGAGTGGCTGCTGGATGGCTGTCCTGCTGGAGGACAATAGCAGCTATAGAAGAAGCTACCAAATTAACTTTAGGACACAAACTAGAAGTCCTGGCTCCCCATTAGGTCAGAATGATTCTTGAAACCAAAGGTTACTTGTGGTTCACCGGGGAATGGCTTGCCAAGTATCAGGTCATGCGCTCAGACACTCCTGAGGTTATCATAAAACTTGCCCTACTCCTAATCCTACTTATCTGAGGCCCACAGGCCCAGCAGTTAGCCACTCTTGTGAGCAAGTGATCTCCCAGACCTGGGACAGCAGTCAGTCCACAATAGGTGTCTTGGTTACTTTTTCTCTTTGCTGAGACAAACACCTGACACCCAAAATTAGGGAAGAAAAGGTTTATTCAGCTTACAGTTTCTGTGGATTTCAGTCCATAATCAGATGACTCCAAGGCAGGGTGGCATGGCACTGGGGCAACACTTCAAGGCAGTAGCCAGAGCAGAAGGGGGCAGCTGTTCATGGCGGCTGCAAGCAGCAAGAGCAAACCACACCAAGAAGAAAACACGCCCCCATTCCGACCTTACATTGTATGTTGGCTCCACCCCTGGGCGAGTTCAGGACTCACACTGACAATCCCAGTGCTACACAAGGAATCAATCATAAATGTTAGACTCAGCTGCTTCCATGACTACATGAGGCTTGGGGGGGGCATCTATATACAAACCATAACAATAGGTCATCAAGGCCAACTCCTTCCAGAGACCTCTGCTCAAAAGGCAGAGCTAATAGCTTACTCAGACACTATTATTAGAAAAAGGATCAATACAGACTCCAAATATGCCTTTCTGGTGCTACATGCCCATTCAACAATCTGGGAAGAAGGAGCTTGCTGACTAGTAAGCAATTATCTAAAAAGCACAAGCACAGAATTCTACAACTCTTAGAGATTGTCTATCTCCCGTAGCAGGTAGCTGTCATTCATTGCAAGGGAAACCAGAGAAGCATGTCTAAAGTCTCCTTGGGAAATCAAAATGCTGGTATGTAGGCAAAAAGAGGAGAACTACAACCTGTAGAGAGCCTAGCCTCATTCCCAGTTCCTAAGGAACCATTCTTGTCCTTCCTCAAGGGATGCAGTGGCAAGCTATAAAAATCCTACAGGGAAATTCTCACTAGAATTTTCATGGGACTAAGAAGAAAGCTATTTCTGAGAACCTTTGAGAGACCTGAGGCTTCTATTCAGAAAGCAAGACTCCAGTCCTGCTCCAGGTCAGGTAAGCACACTCCCTAACGGCCCTGATTCACTACAGCTTAATTAGGTACCTTTCTTGAGGCTCCTGTTTTTAAATCCATTATGTGGGTAATCTTGCTAAGGCTCTGGCTCTCAGGCTGTCAATAATTTATCTAACCTTCCTCTTTGCCATGCTTTGTCCTCCACGAGAAGCATAGAAATCTGACCTGCTCCTCATATTTGGATCCTATACTCCCAAGCTAATAGTAACATTTCTTTTTCCCATTGAACAGGTGGATTAGTAGTTACTAATTCTTTGCTCATTGTCCTCTAATGGTTTTTCTCTTCTACCCAGCCAGTGAGCCACAACACCCCGAAGTAGTTGAAGAGCACATAGTCCCCAATAAGTAGGGACTACAGCCCTACTTCCAGCCCTAGCTGGAAGAAGCTACAGAAGAGAGGCCTGCACTCCCTCAGCACCCCATGAGGAATTATGGGAATTTGTGTCTGTGAGGGGGGTGGAATGAGACAGATTAGAGTGTGGCAAAGCTGACTGGGAAAGTAGGTGTGACTTGTTAATTGCAAAATGCTAGGATGAATGCAGAGAACCTTTCCCAAAGCCTTTGGTCTTCTTTTGAGAACTGGAGCAGGTTTTCAATAGGGTGGCCTAGATCTGACATCAACTGAGGAATGGCTGATACAAAATGACAGTTGAATTTTTGCTATTGTGCTCTCTCTTTCGTGTAGGCCACTCTCATGCTGTAGGGTGTACTTTTTGTACTTGACCCAAACTTGCTCTATAGATTCTGTTTCTTTTTGTCTTACTTTTCTCATTGCTGAGACAAAATACCCAACACCCAAAGTTAAACACAGAAAGGTTTATGTGGCTCACAATTTGTAGAAGTTTCAGTTCATAACTGGCTGGCTCCAAGGCAGGGAGTCATGGCAGAGGAACAGCACAGAGAAGAAACAGTTCATGGCAGACGGTAGGCAGAAGTCGGAATGGCAAGCTACAAGTAATAAACTAGCAACTCTCTTCCTGTCTCTTATATTTTATCCAGGTCATCTGCCCTTAGGGTGGGTAGCACTCACATCTTTAATCCTAGCATCACGCCATGAATCAACTAAGCCTCACATTCTTGATCCCAATAGCACATGCCCTGGACCGAAAAAGGCCCACCTATGACCACACCAGGCTTTGTGGGGACATCTAGATACAAGTCATAATATTTTTCCTACCTTTAATAAAAATTCACTACTGTTTGTGTTTGTCTTGGCCAGTTCTTTGCTTAAGAACCTATAAACCACTTCCAAGAGACCCCAGCACCCCTGAACTTGGTCACAATCCTACTGCAGTGACTGAGGTCTCAGTCCTACTGGGGACTCACTGGAAGCCAGTGGGAAACACATGCCTCAGACCCACTCCTGAGCTAGCAGGGTGTAGGGTATGTGGCCACCCACTCCATGGCGAGGGTCACCCCTCGATGGTCATTATTCTAGGCATTAGCAGTCTGTCCAGCCAGAGACAGAGGACTCTACAGGCAAGAGAAAGCCCTCATACCACAAAATATAGATCTAGCAGTTGAAATTGATATTCTAGTAAAGAGGTAAAAGTAAGGACAGGGATTTGAGGGGCACTAATCTGCTATAGGAAAATATATCACTAGCCTGGCTATTGGAATGGTTTCCCCCGTTGATGGTACTGTACCACAGATAAGGATTGTGCTTTACCACCAAGCATGGTGGTGCACACCTGCAGTCCCAGCTACTCAGAAGGCTGGGGCAGCAGGAGTGCAAGTTTGAGGCCAGCCTGGGAAACAATGAGACCGTGTCTCAAAATAAAAAATAAAAAGAGATGGGAAAGCCACCAGGTGTGGTGGCATACGCCTATAATCTCAGCACTTGGGAGGCAAAGGCAGGAGGATTGCTGTGAGTTCAAGGCTAGCCTGGGCTACAAAGTGAGTTCAAGGCCAGCCTGAACGGCATAGTGAAACCCTGTCTCAAAAAAAGAGAGAGATGGGGAAGGAAAACAGTGCTAGAGAGCTTGCTGAGCATGTGTGAAGCCCAGGAGTTCAATCCCCAGCCCTGGAAAAAATAAAATAAAAGTCAAAAAGCAGGATCAAGAAGATTACAATTTTAATACTTCCGCAGCTATATTTTAGAATAGGACAGGATGACAAGATGATTAGTAGATACCAAGTTTCATGGTTTTTGATTTCAAAACATTACAGTGAAGATTGCATTTTGAATCATTTTGTAAAATGATAAACATTTACATGATATGGAATGGAAAGAATGAGTTCTTAAAATATGGCCAAGTAATATGAAGAAGAAAGGCTAGTAAGCATAGATTTTCACTTTGTGGACTTGCTTGTCATCACACTCCCTCTGTTTGTTGTAGTAATAAAAGGTATTATCCCTTCTCTGGAGTTTCTTCACATAGCCTGTCTCTGGCCAACGATCTACCTGCACAAGCAAAAACCAGAATATAAATGTTGTAATGCCAGTTTTATTTTACCTATTTTACTATCCAGTAGTTCAAAGTACAACTTGCTCCCCCCCGCCACGTTAAAGTATACAATTAAATTTAAAAGTGCTCTAACTCAAGAGTATCATATACATAAAACATCTTATGGTGCTACTTTTTGTCATGTTTTTCTTCGTTTGTTCTGATGAAAGGCAGTTTTTTGTTTGTTTCTTGTGTTTTGTGAGACAGGGTCTTGCTATGTAGCCCAGGCTGGCCTCGAATTCACACCAATCCTCCTGCCTCAGCTTTCCAGGTGCTGGGATGACAGGCTTGCACTATCATGCCTGCCTGGCTCATGGCCACTTTATGTACTGGAATAGAACAAGTAATTTAGCTCTTCTCTCTCTACAGCCCACAGCATCTGCAAGATCATGGAAACATTTGAAGTAACCTAAATTTCATCTTTCTCACGTTTATATATGATTTCAGATATTGTAGAAATGGGCTGCCTGTTTTGGATGTCACGCAGGGACTCAATGAAACAAGAGGCTTGAAATTGCTTGGCCTGGTGTGGTGGCCACGTCTGTCATCCCAGCTGGAAGGAGACCTGTCTCAATGCCCCTGCTAAAAGAAAGTAAAAGAAAAAGAAACTGGCATTGCTGGAGGTGGAAAGGTGGTGTGTATTTCCCTCAGCTTAAATTTCAAATTCACCCTCAAGTCCTTTTCATTGTGGTAGTGGGGACTGAACCCAGGCTTCACGCATCCTGCATCCTAGCTGTATCCCTAACCCTACTTTTTATTTTGAAGCGAGGTCATAGTTGAGCCTCCCGCGCAGCCGGGGTTAGGGGTGTATGCCACCGAGCTGCACCTGAAGTCCGGTGGACTGGAGGCGTCCCCAGCAATGTTCTTTCTTCATTGTTCTCCCTGCTGTGCCATTTTGGTTTGCTGACTGACCCAATTTGAACATTTTTCTCCCTTTTCTCTCAAAACTCAATGTTATGCCTTCCTGATCAGGCACACATGTGTCTACCGTTATGTGTGTGCCTCTGGATTGTGTGAGAGGTGCTTTATCATCTCCAAAAGCTCATTGTCCAGGTTTTAGAAAATCAAGGCTTTCTCTTCCCCCTCTTCAGCAGCCCTTCCCTTCCATGCTTCCTGCTTACAAAAGCAGAGCTTTCAACTGGAAGAAAAGCTGAAGACACATCTGGGTCAGGTCTTTTATTTTCTATAATGTACTTCTTTCTGTGGTCTTGTTTAGTTATGAATGAGCAAAAACAGACAACTGTATACCTGATGAACCATGGTAGTTCCTCTGACATTTAACTACTGACACAACCACCTCCTCACCCTGGCTTTGCAGCATCAGCGGGAAAAGGAGGCATTCTCAGGACATCACTATGGACTCCTGTTCCCCTGCTAGGGTCCCGAAGAGCACCTCACTGCAGGAACACCTCTTAGGAACACTCAGGGCCCCCAACACGAGATCTTCTCCAACACAGGTAGCTGGGCTTCTGCTCATCAGCCTCTAGCTACTTGTCTTTTTAAATCTGCTGCCATCCCTGATTTCTATTTTCCTTGGCTTTGACTGTGATCGTTCCCATTTGATCTGGGCCTTCCGGTGGCCAAAAAGAGCGATGCAATCCTTGAGCACTGTTGCCTCCTGCTCCCGCAGGGAAGTCGGCACAAGAGCAGGTGTGAGCTTCCGGGGAGGAAAAGGACTACACTCAAACCCTAGCCCACTGCACACTGGCGGAGACATCCCCAAGGCAGATCTCCAGTTTCCTCCCTAGCCATCTTCTGAGGTACTCTGCAAATGCCACTGGGTGCCGGCGGCTTTTTCTGAGGATGGTCCCCACCAGGAAGTCATTTTTCCCTTCTCTAAATTCCCTGCTTTTTCCAAAGGTACACATACTTTGACTTGAATGTGACTTCACTGTTCCTGTTACTACCTATTTTCTACTCCAAGATAATGAGAATAATAAAAGCTATCATTCATTAATGTGAGTTAATCATTTAATATTTACTCACTGAGGAGCACTACAATGTCAGGCACTTTAGATAGATTTCACTCAACTCCTGTACCAGTTCCCTCAGGCAGGCACTGTACGGTGGAGGAAACGGACCCAGGCGTCCTTGACAGCAGGGTCACCTGGTGAGCAGATGCAAACTCTGGCGGGCCTCCCTCCAGGCCTGCACACCTCCCACGGGCTCCTGGGGATTCCTGAGCTCAGGCAGTCTTTTACCTATCTATGCTTGTGTCTCCTAGCATGCTTGGTACAGAGCCGGATAAATATAGACTGAATTAAACACAAAGCATTTGCTTTTTGGAACTTTCCCTTAAAAGATGTATTCCATCTTCTCTCATATCTGATTTCATCCCAATAGTATTACTGGGAATTGCGATGCAGCTTCAGGAGTGATGCATGTTTCACGCTTGCTATACAATCCTGGGTTTTGTGTTTTCAGAGCATCCTGATCGAGTCTTTCTTTCTTTCTTTCTTCTTTCTTTCTTTCTTTCTTTCTTTCTTTCTTTCTTTCTTTCTTTCTTTCTTTCTTTCTTTCTTCTTTCTTTCTCTTTCTTTCTTTCTTCCTCCCTCCCTCCCTCCCTCCTTTTTTTTCTTTTCTTTCTTTCTTTCTTTCTTTCTTTCTTTCTTTCTTTCTTTCTTTCTTTCTTTCTTTCTTTCCTTCCTTCCTTCCTTCCTTCTTTCTTTTTCTTTTCAGTGTTGGGCGTCAACCCCAGGGCATTATACTCGCTAAGCAAGCGTTCCACCACTGAGCTATGCTCAGCCCTGGCATCCTGATCCTAAGGCATGAAATGATGCTTACTTTTGAACAGCATTGAAGTGATGATGCTTATGTTTTCCCTATTCCAAAGCCATAGATGGTACAGGAACAAAAACTGTCTTTTGGTAATGAGACCAGAGTAAAATGTAGTAGATATCAGAAGATGGATATGTAAAAGCCACAGTAATCAAACCTTCACTTGATCATTTTTTTTTTTTTTTTTTTGCCACAGGAATCAAACTCACGACCTCGTGCTTGCCAAGCAGGTGCTGTGCTGCTGAGCTACATCCCTGGCTTTGATCAGCATTTATTTTAGTTCTAATATTCCTCCTTTTTTATTTATTCTTTGATACAG
>RJWT010033370.1:0-13918 GCA_004365215.1 Cuniculus paca
AATAAACTTTTCAAATATGGAAAAAGAATTTAATATACAGATGAGTAAGGCATATAATATTCTGAAGAGCCATGATCAGAAAAACAAAAACACTCAATGCCACATAATAATTAAAATACAAGAAATTCAACTGTCTTAGTTACTTTTGTCATTGCTGAGATAAAATACATGACATCCAAAAGGGTAAAGATTTATTTAGCTCACAGTTTGTAGAGGTTCCAGTCCATAATCCACTGACCCCAAGGCAGGGTGGCTTGCCAGAAGGGGATTGCAGAGGAGAACCAGTTCACGGCAAGCAGAAGACAGAAAAAGCAAACAATCGAGGAACCTCATCAGTGTTTTTCTGCCCCTTTTATCTTATCCAGCCTACTCAGGGTGAGTAGCATTCACACCCTTAATCCTAGTGCCCTTGAGCCTATCATTGCACCATGAATCAACCCCATACTCTAGATCCAGCCACCTCTGAAAAAGCCCCACCTATGACTGCTTGAGGCTTTGGAGAAACATTTAGACATAAGTCATAACACCAACACAAGAACAGCATCTGAAGGGTTGCTAGAGAAAAGCAACAAGTAACCTATAAAGGAAAACCCAACAGAATTGCAACAATCTTCTCAACATAAACCTTAAAACCAAGGAAAACTTGGAACGAAGTGTTTTAAACTCTAAAAGAAAGTAACTTCTAGATTATTATGCTCTGGAAAAGTAACTTTCAAAATTGATGCAGAAAAAAGATATGTCCGCCATGCATGGGCCGCTGTGGGACCGGAACCTCCAGAGCCAAGTCTCTCCCTGTGAGTCAGTATCATTGTGGATTTTAGGGAGGGAGAACTAGAACTGTCCTGCCAGAAACAGCACCATGTGCGGGCCACTGTGGGACCAGGACTTCCAGAGTCAAGCCTCTCCCTGTGAGTCACCATCAGCATGGACTTTGGGGAGGGAGAACTAGACCAGTCCCACTGGAAACAGCACAGTGGGCAGGCTGCTGCCTGGACCAGGACCTCCAGAGCCAAGCCTCTCCCCATGAGCCCCCACTGGCAGGGGGACAGTTAAATCCCAGCTCCTTCAGGCTCATGGGCTGGCAAACAAAAATGTCAAGCCCTGCCCCCTGGCAAGTGACCGGCAGATCCAGAGAAACTCAGGCTCTGATGATAGTTATTAAGGTGAAATGCAATTGAATGCCTGTGGTGCTTTGGTGTTTCACTGACCTTGCAGTCTAGGGCCAGTGGTCTGATCATCTGTTCAGAAGATAGCGGTACACAGTGTGGCATCTAGGGGGGTATCCTTCTGAGGTAGGTAGCCATTGTTGATTTCCTATAGTCTTGCTCAGAAGTCCTATATTGTTTATTCTTTTGTTGGGTTGGGTTTTATTCTCTTTTGCTTTATTTGATTATGTTATACCCAGTGATAATAGCACCTGTTTCAAGGTATAAGATATATATGGTAGCCATTTTGAATTTACTGTTGTCTTGTTTTGTAGTCTTTTATTGTATCCATTGTTTTGTTTTTACTGTTTCTACTCTATTCTGTTCTGTTTGATTTTTACTGTGTCCGAAAGTATCTGCAGCTATTTTGAAGACAACAAAAGGCATTATGGTAACTATTTTTGATTTTGTAATGTTGTGAAGTCCTGTATCACTTACTCTGGTTTGTTCTGATTGGTTTTATTCTGTTTTAGTTTCCTTTGTTGTATCCTCTTTAAAATAAAAAAAAAGAAAAGAAAAGAAAAAAGATATTTCCATGATAAAGAGAACTTAAAGAAATTCATGACCAGCAAATCAACACTCTGAAAAATTCTCAAGGATATCCAAGAGGAGACAATGAACCTAACAATGTCAAAAATTCAATAAAATGAATGAATTGGTAGGGCTAGCAGTTAAGTAGAAGGGAAAGAAACCAAAACAGCAACAGGGAGATAATACAATCAGAAGAATATACACATACCTATCAAGTACAGTTATTAATGTAACTGTATTTAATTTGCCCCTCAGAAGACACAGAGTAGCAGAACAGATCAAGAAACAAAATCCAGTGGTATGATATATACATGAAACACATTTAACACAAAAGGAAATTCATAGACTAAAAATCAAAGAATGGAAAGCAATACTCCATGCAATGGGAATCCAAAAACAAACAGGAGTAGCTATCCTATTTTCAGACAGAGTGAACTTCAACACAAAGCTGATCAAAAGAGTCAAAGAAGGACATTACATATTGGTTAACACAACCATTCAACAAGAAGGGATAACAATTACAAACATACATGTACCAAACCACAAAGCACCCAACTTTATAAAACAAACATTGACAGATACACAAGATCAGATAAACATCAACATGATTACAATGAGGGACCACTCCCATTATAATTGTGTTGATGTTTATCTAATAGACACATAGTCACAAATAGATCACAAATAGACAGATCAACTAAATTAAAAAAATCAACTAACAAGTATCAGAGATGAACCAAACCTTTGAACAAACAGACTTAGTTTATATATACAGACTGTTTCATCCAACAGCAATAGAACACAAATTCTTTTTGGGAGGACATGATACTTTCTCCAAAATAGACCACTTATTAACTAATAAAGTATGCCTAAGTAAAGGTAAAGGGTTGAAATTTTACCATGCAAATTATTAGATCACAATGCAATGAAACTAAAACTCAATAGCAGAAGAAACTATAAAATCCATGCAAACATATGGAAATTAAAAATCAGTGGTCACAGAGGAAATTAAGAAAGAAATAAGATAGTTCCCAGAGTTAAATGATAATGCTAGTACAGTATACCAGAACTTATGTGACACAACGAAAATAGTCCTATGAAGGAAGTACATAGCTGTGAATGCCCACATAAGAAAAATGCAGTAAGTACAAATAAATAATGGTGCATCTCAAGGTCCTGGAAATACAAGAAAAATCCAAATCTAGAGCTTGTATAAGCAAGGAAATTATAAATATCAGAGCAGAAATCAATAAGATAGAGACAAAAAGAATACAAAGCAGCAATGAATTAAAGAGCTGGTTCTTTGAAAGAATAAACAAAATAGACAAACCCTTAGACAATCTTACAAAAAAAAGGAAAGGAAAGACAAATCAATGGAACTTAAAATTTTAAAGGTGAAATCACAATGGACACTGCCAAAATCCAGAAAATTATTAACAACTACTTCACAAACATATATGCCAAAGTACTGGAGAATTCAGAAGAAATGGAGAGATTCCTATATACTGTAAATAAGAATTGCCAAAACTGAACCAACAAGGCTTAAAAATCTTGAACAATCCAATAATAAGCAATGAAATTCAAGTAGTAATAAAAACACTACCAAGAAAAGCCCAGGACCTGATTGATTCCTGGCTGAATTCTACAAGAAATTGAGGGAAGATCTAACACTAATACTTCTCAAACTCTTTAGTGAAATCAAAGGAGTACTTCTAAAATCATTGTCAGAAATTAACATTATCCTGATCCCTACACCAGACAGGAAACCAACCAAAAAAAAAAAAAAAAAAGCAAACTACAAGCCAATCTCCCTAATGAACATAGATGCAATAACCCTTAACAAGATACTAGCAAATAGAATTCAACAAATCATCAAAAACTTATACACCAAGACCAAGTAGGCTTCATCCAAGGGATGCAAGGATAGTTTGACACATGTGAATCAGTAAATGTAATTCATCACATAAACAGAATCAAGGTCAACAATCACATGATCATCTCAATAGGTGCAGAAAAAGCCTTTGTCAAAATCCAACCTAGGTTCACGGTAAAATCCCTCAGGCAAATAGGTGTGAAAAGCCCTTACCTCAACAGAATAAAAGCCATTTATGACCAACCTACTGCCAACATCATATTAAATGGGGAGAACCTGAAAGCCTTCCCTCTAAAATCAGGAACAAGAGAGGATGTCCATTATCACCACTCCTGTTTGATATATTTCTCAAAATATTAGCCAGAGCAACCAAACAAGAAAAATGAATAAAAGGGATACATATAGGAAAGGACAAAATCAAAGTACCATGATTTGAAGATGACATAATCTTTTACTTACATGACCCCCAAAAAACTCCACCAAAACCTGCTAGAATCAATAATCAAATTTAGCAATGTAGCAAGATACAAAGTAAACACACAAAAATCAATAGCATTCCTATGCATTAATAATGAACTCATTAAAAAATTGCAAAAACAATACCATTCACAATCACATCAAAAAATTAAATACTTACTAATTAACCTAACCAAAGAGGTGAAAGACCTCTACAGTAAAAACTGTAGTACTCTGAAAAAGGAGATTGAAGAGGATATCAGAAAATAGAAAGATACTCCCTGTTCCTGGATAGGCAGAACCAATATAGTTAAAATGACCATGCTTCTAAAACTTACATATAATTTAATGTTATCCCAAAGTACCAACAACATTTCTTGTAGATCTAGAAAAATAATCCTAAAATTCATATAGAACAAGAAGAAACCCACAATATCAAAAGCAATCCTGAGTAACAAGTAAAGCAGGTGGCATCACAATCCCAATCTCAAAGTTATAAAGCAACAGTGATTAAAATAGCATGGTGCTAGAACAAAAAAAAAAAACAGGCTTGTGGATCAATGGAATACATTAGAAGAAGCAGAAACAATCCCAGGCACACACAGCTATCTCATCTTTGGCAAAGGTGCCAAAAAACATACACTGGTGGAAAGACAGCCTCTTTAATAAGTGGCACTGGGAAAATTGGATATTCACATACAGAAGACTGAGTCTAGACTCATATACTGTATCTCACCATATCCAAAATCAAAATGAATCAAAGTTCTAAACGTTAAAACTGAAACAATCTTCTGGAAGATAAATTAAGAACAACCCTTGAAGACACAGGTGTAGGCAAGAACTTTTTGAACAGAACTGCAATGCCACAAGAAATGATGCCAAGAATCAACAAATGGAATCATAACAAATTAAAAGGTTTCTGCACACTAACAGAAATAACCAGAGTGAAGAGACGACCTATAGAATGGGAAAAAGTTTTGCCAGCTGTATCTCTGACAGAGGACTAATATCTAGACTATATAAAGAAACTAAAAATGTTAAATCACCCAACATAAAAGACACACTCAAAACAAGAGCAACTAAAGTAAATAGACGCTTCTCAGAAGAAGTACAAATGACTAATAAATACATTAAAAATATTCATCATCACTGGCCATTAAGAGAAATGCAAATTAAAACTACCTAGTTTTAATACCATTGTACACCAGAAAGAATGGCTATTGTCCAAAAGCTCAATAACAACAAATGCTAGCAAGAATGTGGGGTAAAACAAACTCTTTACATTGTTAGTGGGAATGAAAACTAGTACAATCACTATAGAAATCAGCATGAAGATTCCTTAAAAACTAAAAAAAGAAATTCCATTTGACCCAGCTATCTCCCTTCTTGTTATCTCTCCAAAAGTGCTAAAATCATCATATTACAGAGATACATGCACATTCATGTTTATAGTAGTACAATTTATGGTAGCTAAATCTTGGCAACAGTGTATATGTCCATCAGTAGATGGATGCATAGGGAAAATGAGGTATTCACACACAATGGAGTACTACTATGTCATGAAAAACATAAACTTGAGGTATTTATAGATAAATGGATTCAACTTGAGACCATAACGTTTAGTGAAATAAGTCGGACACAAAAGATTAAATATCACATGGTTTGTCTTATATGAGAACTCAAAATATATACATATAATAGAAATAAAGAGCAAAATAGAAGATAAATAGGAAATAGGAAAACATGCAAATAAGTCCCCAAATTATCTATCCTTTTGTTTCAAAAAATATTTTAATGTACATGTTAATTTGTTTCATTTGTACTACTAGTTTCTCTTAATTCATCAAAAAGAAAGTTTTGTACTATTATCCTTTCTTTTTCTTCTTTTGTAAGAGATGCTTTTTTGTTTGTCTTGTACTCTGAGTAACTACTTTGAAGATAATGATACACAGTGCATTAACTATTATTATTTTGTCATGAAATTTTGCTTTATTTTTTTCATGAAATGAAAAAGTTACCCCATCTGTGCTATTCCATTGTAGTAACATAAAATGAACTAAGACAGTTACAAGTCCCTAACACAGACACACAAAGTAGGAAAAGTTTAAGGAAGGATGGTTTGGAAAGCAAGTATAGCAATGGGCTTTGTATGTTTTTTAACTTCTCTCCACTCAAAGGTTGGAAATAAAACACACAGCTGTAATGAGTATTAATTTAAACCGTGTCTCAGGAGCAGGGTTTTAAAGGACTTGAATGCCAACCCCTTCACTTACCAGGCACAGGGCATCACACACGAGTTACATAGTCTGAACCTTTTCAAGCCTCATATTCCTTATCTGTAAAACTGAGATAGTAACTGCCTTGTAGCACTGTTAAAATATTAACTTGCACAACATGCATAAAGAACTTAGCATACAGCCTGCCACATAGAAAGCCCTTAATCAATGGTAGGTATTATTATTTTTAGGTACAACTTGCTACGACCAGTTTAACTGGCAGTGGATGTATGATTAAGCTAAGGTCACTACATGACCTTTGGAATATTAAGGCACTAAGAGGTAAGCTTTAATTTGTAATTCCCTCCAGGACAAAAACATCTGTTTACTACCTGCCAGGTACTCCACATTTTAACTGATGACTTACCCACATTAAAAAGATGTTGACCCACCTCGTGTAAAAGGCACAACAAATAAAAATGGCTATAAGCATTTGAAAGTATGAACTTCTGCAAAAATGTTAAATTAAAATGTGAGCTCAGTAGGGAATCACTAATAAGATGTTTGAAAATATAAAGCATCTCTCTTCACATTGTGCTAATTAACCTAATGCCCTTATTCCTTTAAAACCGTAACTATCAATTACCAACACGCCAGTCAGTGAGCAACTTTTCTTTCCTTTCTTCTTTCTTTCTTTTTTTTTCTTTCTTTCTTTCTTTCTTTTCTTTCTTTCTTTCTTTCTTTCCTTTTCTTTCTTTCTTTTCCTTTCTTTTCCTTTCTTTTCTTTCTTTTCCTTTCTTTTCCTTTCTTTTCTTTCTTTTCCTTTCTTTTCTTTCTTTCTTCTGTTTTTGTATTTAATGATTTTAGGTATTTGTTTAGAAATGCAAAAAAAAAAAAAGAAAAATGAGTAGCCATAATTGCTAAGGTTCCTTCCACTTTGATTTTTGTTATTCTGATTCAATATCTTAAAACTCACCTACAATAAGCTGTTCATCCTAAGTGGCTAACTTAAGTATACTTGGTGACTCCCTGAACAAAAGAATTAACAGAGTGAAAGGTTCTGCCTTATAATTCTGTTCACAAGAAAGTTAATGTAAGATGACTGCTTTCAATGCTCCCAAAATTAAAAATACACTATGATCACAGCTCTGTGTGGATGTGTTTGACTGCCTGACACCCGTGTACCTAATATAAATTGCTAAAAGTCTATTTGGGGAAGGGCCAGGGATCTAGCTCAGCAGCCTAAGCGCCTGTCTGGCGTGTGCAAGGTGATGAGTTCAATCCCCAGTGCAGCAAAAAAAAAAAAGTCTATTTGGGGAATCTACTGGTTTGATGCCCACGTAGAAAGACAACTCGACAGCCTCAGTACTTTTGTAATTCAATACAACTTCTTTTCTAAAATATTATAATATAAAGTCCAACTTTATTTACAGCTGGATACAAGGAAATGAGCCTTTTTTGCAGGAATAATTTCAGAAGTTTCAAGATAAGGTAGGGTCATGTTAGTTACAAAACTTCTGTACTTTAGGTTGCGAGCTCCTTGGACTCTTGTGGGTATTTTACCCAAACCTAAATAAACCTGGCCCGGGTTTGAAACTACCAAACAAAAAATATATATATCGAGATACAGAGTAAGGGCTACTCCACCATGATGTCTGTGGGTTACTCTGAAAACCTCACCTCCTAACTGCCTCCCTCACGAAGGCACACTCAGATCCGGCCTTGGACAGAGCAGGTTCCATATTTGCTGAGAAGTTCATATTTGCTGACTGTGTGAGTGTGGTCCCAGCCTCGGCCCACAACATTTCATTTGCAATATTCCTTGCATTGTAAATTTGAGTCAAAGTTCTTTGCTGTTTCAGCTGGGGCCGCTGCTTGAGGTCCAACAGGGTGAAACATACTGCTCATGCTAAGAATGGCTGTCGCTTACTGAGGGCCCCATAGGCAGAGCCTTGCTCATCAACTCCCACAGAGCCCCCGAGATGTGCTTTAAGCACAACTGCAACTTGAGGGGCTTAATTAGTAGACTCCAGGCCCACAGATTTCGCAAGCCTTTACCCCAGTTCCCGGAAACTTCCTCCTCCAGTCTCCTGAGCCATTTCCGTCTCTCACTGGACTGAGTAAGAGGCTGGTGTTAGCAGCAAAATCAAGGCATGATCCTCCAGGCAAATTGGAAGCTATCAGGCCAAACAGATGACTCAGATGCCAAAATCAGATCAAGTCCAGGCTACAGGACCACAGGAGAAGAGAATGAGTCCAAGGACAAGCTGAAGGTGGTGTGTTCCCATAATGTGTCACATCTGTGACCAGTAAAGCTGGCTTAGACACAGCTCATGCTGCTCAGACCATGCACACAGGAACAATTTTTCAAATATTATGCATTTCTTCCTTAGGGAAATGAAAAATATGTTCTGAACATACGTTTGACTTTACGCATTCAATTTCTCAAAGCATGTTGTGCCTTCTATTACCACAAGACAAAAGTTCCTGGTAGCGAAATCACGACATGTGCAATTTGCATACACAAGTATATATAAGTTATGTGAATAATTCTAAAAGACTGACTGCTTTAAAAGGACAGAAATAGCACAAATAATACAAATTGTTCTGCAAAATGTCATTCCTCAACTTATATTCCAGTCCTTACACCTATCCTATTAATTCAGTACTAAAAATTTTTAAAAAGAAAATATAAATCATACCCCTAAAGCACTACTACATCAGACACCAAAATTACATAGCATGATGGTGCATAATTACAGCACTTTCAAACAGCATCTGAAAACGTGTCACGAGCAATGAAAAATGTAATTTATTTCTACTGACAGATATTAATTGCTCCATGTTAGAAAATTTTTGAACCATTACTGATAAGCAAAAATGGTAACATAAATGCCTAGAAAACAACTGCAGGGAAAGAGGTATACCCTAATCATAAAAACTCCCATAGCATAAGGAAAGGCAATTTCTCAAAGAGGACATCGATTATTAAAATTTGTAAAATGTTGCCATGAGAAGAGGAAGAAGCCCAAATGCAAAGTCGCTTCTAGCAGTTATTAATCTCTCAGAGCACTGGCTAATTGGAGTTTAAAATTCTGGCCTGATTTCTTAGCAAATCGCTGTCGTTAAGGCAAAACTGGGCAGTATCGGGGGATCTTAGAGACAGGGAGGGCCACATGCAGAATAGATGCTTCCTTTGCAATGGAGCCTCAAATAGGCACAAACGGGAAGGTCATGTTTTTCCTTCATTACTATTAATGCTGTTATTACTATTAATCAATGTCAGTGTCTTAATTCAGAGATGATGAAATTTGGACAGCTGCACGAGGTTACACTGGCTGCCACGATCACTAGTGTGGGTAATGGCTGTCAGTCATCCCAGACCTCATGAAACGCTGCCGCTCTGGGTGAGCCCTCTAGCTACCACCTGTGCCAATCCTCAAGCTCTTTTCTTCTTTATTCCTTCAGAGCCACCTTCCACAGCTGGCTGATAATTAGTCTTGGGCACACTATGACACCTTCTGTCTGCATCTTCCAGCCACGATGGTGAATTGGTAACTGGTAGTCAACTTAAAGACCAGCTGAACTGAATCAGCGTGGTGCTGAGCGTGAATGGCCCACCTGAGGACTGTTGTCAGCATAAAAAGGAGACCTGGAGAGGAAGAGCAGTGCTGTGGGTTCTCCTAAGCTTTGTTGTTGTTTGGAGCTGTTGGTTCTCCTGGAGAAGCTTGTGGAGCCTTTTCCCTGATAGGAACTTGGCTGTTATCATTGGAGAAGCTTGGGACCTTGTTGCTGAGGATGGCTGTGGTTCAATCTGAAGGATTTTTGGTCCTTACCTTGAGCATCATTTCCTGGCTCTGGAGGGGAAGATGTGTGCTGTTTAATCCAGGAGTAGTTTGTCATGCTGGCTTCCTGATACACACTCGGCTGTTCTCATCATCAGAGGAGCTCAGGACCTCATTGTCACTGAGGATGGCTGTGGTACTTTTCAGGGGAGACCTGGTCCTTATTTTGAGCATCACTTCTTGGCTCCAGAACAGAATCCTCAACCTACTGGCACAGTTCTTTCACCCCCCTGGCACAGACTTTCTAGCTTCCACCGCTGACCTTTGGGCCTTCCCAGTGCAGATCCATGAGACAGATTTGCATGAGTCATTGTCGTGGGCTCTAGGTTTTCAGATGAACTCATGCAAGATATTGCCATGGGATCCAGGCCCTCAGCTGGATTTTCTAGGTCTCTAGTGTTATGGAAAGATTTTCTGCCCTTCTTGTATTTGACTCTGGGTAACTAGCATAAAATATTACTATAAGTTATGTGTCCTGTATGTAATTGTTCTCCTTGCAACCGCTGACTACAACAGCTGCTACTTCTATCAATAGCACTGCTACCCTCTTTAAAACCTAGCTGGAATTTCTTGGGAGTTACAACTGCATCTATCTTCTCCCTTTTCCTAAGACTCCTTATTAATCTGCTACCATTTTCCTATCCACGTTATCATCTCAAACCATATCACTGTTCCAGAGTCTCTCTGGACTCCTTCCATTCCATTCTGTACACAACCATCAGATCCCTCTCCATAAAGTACAACTGTCCCCACATCGAGCCTGGCGCCTAGCCTCCATGGCCCCAGGATATGCCCTCCATGCATTGGCTTGGCATGTAGGGTTCCCAGTGACTTGGCCCCAGCCTCGCTCTGCAGATGAGGTCACTGACACTTTGTTAACCAACACTGTCCCCATCGGCCAGAATACACCTCTGGATTTTCATTCAGGCAAGCCTTGGGGACTACACTCTTCTTTTCCATCTTTTAATTTCAGATCATACTGCAGGTTCTCTATAAAGCCATCCCAGCCTATACTACTACCCCCTTCTTTTTCCTGCTGTACTCACATGGCTCTTATACACTTCCTAGTACTGTTAAATTTCTGTGTGTAAGAGTTCTGTCACTGGCTAAGTCACAGCCCTTTGTGGGGCACAAACTGTGACAAACAGTTCTAAACTACTATAACCTGTGCTAATGAACCCCACTGTGGAGCTGTCTGATTGGCTTCTTTAACAAATAAGGTGAAAGGGAAGGGAGAAGACCATGCAGACCCACTAAGCAAAGTCATAGACCCAAAGAGACAAAGTATAATGACAGGAACAAGAACTTTGGATAAAGGGTAAGTCAGTCAAAGGAAGCCACATGACCTGATATACAAATCAAAATGAAGCCACACCAAAATGGAAGCTATGGTAAAGTCAAACTGGAAAACAAAGGGACTCGACCAGGAAAAAATGGAGAGCACACAGAGGATCTGATGCAGGAAGGACCAGCCTGGAGTCACACCAGAGCCAAAGTCAAAATGAAAGACACTGGGCTGAAAAGAGAAAGCTCACAGGGAGCTCAGCCATGATGAAACACAAACATTCTTCAAGAACTTCTGGAATTGTTACCAGATTTGACCTATGCTGCGCCATGAAACTAGTCTCAACCATTTAGATTAAAGCTATTTAAGTGCATTTAAGTGTGTCTTCAGATCACAGTGAAATTAAGCTAGACATCAACAACAAAAGAAAAACTAGGATATCCCAAACTGTCTTGTAGTTGAGTAGTGCCATTTTAAATAACCCTGGATCAAAGCAAAAATGGAAATTTCAAAATATTGTGCATAAATAATGAAAATAGGAGAAATCAAAACATGTCAGATACAAGTAAAGCTGTGCTTAGAGGAAAATTTATAAGTTTAAATGTCTGTGTTAGAAATAGAAAAAAGGCTTAAAGGTCAATGCTTTAACAATATATTTTTAACAAGAAAAAGAATAAGTTAAATTCACAGTTGGAGAAAGTAATAAATATAAGAGCAGGAATTAAATGAAAATTAAAACAAATGTACAATTTATAAAAATCAAAGTCACAAATTATGATTATGAAAAAGAAAAAAGCATAAGTTATTACTATGAGGAATAAAAAAATTACATTACTATAGGCCCTAGAGACTTTTTTAAAAGAAGACATAAGGAACACTATTACACCAATAAATTTCAAGATTAAAATCAAATGAACTTTAAAAATATAACTTATCAAAACTAACAAAATGTAAATATCCCTATGGCTATGAAAGAAATAAGACCTGAAATTAAAACCTTTACATGAAGAAAGCAGTAAGATACTGTAACAAAACTATAAAACAACATAGCCAATTTGGATTTATTCCAGAAATGCAAGTTTAATTTACAATATCCAAAGAATCAATGTAATTTACTACATGTAATTCACTACAATCAATGTAATTTACTACAATCAATGTAATTTACTACAATGTAATTTACTACAAGAATAAAAGGAGAAAATGTTTTAAAAATTCAACAGACACTAAAAAGCATTTAATATAATGCAATAACCACTCTGATTTTTTTAAAGGAAACTTTTTGGATGAATAGTACCTCCTATATCTGATAAAACAATGTATGAAAATGTAGAACAACATTCTTAATGGTTAAATACTGAAGGCTTCCCCTTTAGGATCCAGAATGGCATAAGGAAGTCTGCTATCACTAATTCTATTCAGTTTTGTATTATAAGTGCAGTGAAATAAGACAAAACCTGTAAGACTGAAGACAATAAAAGCAAAACTATTATTATCTGCGAGTGAGACAAATATTGCCTATATTTAAAAAATTCAAAAGGAGCTATATAAACTATTAAAGGAATAACTGAACTCTGTAAAGTTGAAAGCAAAGTTGAACATATTAAAATCAATTATATCTCAATATATTAGCAATGAATACTCAGAAAATTAAATTTTAAAACAATACCATTCTTTTTTTAGTTCATACTGGTTATACAGATTAATGTATTTCATTTCAGTTATGTGATTCAAATGCATATAACATACTGTAATCATTTTCACACCCCCAGCTCCTTACATTCCCCTGGGAGGAGGGATCAATGCATATAATATAGATTCATCTTATCCATCCCCCATCCAGTTAATTGCCCTGACATTCCACCCTCCTTATTTTCTTCTTCTTGTCTAATAAGAGCCTCCTTTTTACTTTTTTGTCATCTGTTTTTTAGATTCCACTTATCAGGGAGAACAATCAATCTTTGTCTTTCTGAGTCTGGTTTATTTTGTTCAACACAATGATCTCCAGATATGTCCATTTTCAACAAATACCATTACCCAGAAAACATAAATGTCTATGTACAAATCAAATAAAAGTTAAGCAATACAGAATACACATAGAACATAATTTAGAAAAATTAAGAGATACTTAAATAAGTGGAGGGACATACCATGCTTACATATTATTTGACTCAATATTTTAAAGACTGATGTATAGATTTAATTCAGTCCCAACCAAGATTTTAATAGGTGTTTTCACTGGCATTGGGAAGTAGATTCTAACATAAAAATCACCTGAAATAGAGAAAGTACTCTTTCAAAAGAATTAAATGAACTGAAGGATTTATACTACCTGGTATCCAAGACTAATGATAAAGTTGAAATAAGGCAGTATGGCAGAAATACAGACAATAATAGACCAATGGAATGAAACAGAACAGAAGCAGACCCACATATAGAAACATGCAATTTTGGACAGAGGTAGACACCACCAGTCAGAAGGAATGATGTAGATTTTTAAAGAAATG
>RJWT010033371.1:0-13907 GCA_004365215.1 Cuniculus paca
AAAAAAAATAATAATAATTCAGCACATTCCCTCCATACTTCACTTATACTTTAGGTTTAAATATGTGGTTATATGCCCATCTCCCTCACCTGACCATAAGACCCTTGAAGGCAGGGTTGTGTTCTACTCACTTTTATATTGCTGTAGGCATCTGGTACTGGCTGTGCAGTACAAGTACCCAGTGAAATGGAAATGAAATCAATGAACTGTTTGTATAGAAAGCCTCCTGTTACTTTATGGCCAGCAAACAGTATGTAGCATTTTCCAAACGGGGTCCCCAGAGCTTCAGAAACTACAGTAGGAACTAAGAGCCGCTTCCCCTCAGGACCTTACACATGCTAAGTGCATACTCTACAACTAACTGAGCCACACCCCTCGCCAACCCCATGAGCCAGGTATTAGAATTGAACAGCCAGGGCTAGAAACCTGGCTCTTCTACTTATTAATGGTGTGACTCAAGACAAGTTTAGGTGTCTCAGTTGTCTCATCTGTAAGGCAGGGAAACTACCCATCTTAAAATAAGGCACAGTTCAAGCATTTACCATAGTGTTGGACCATGTGTAAGCATTTCAATGAAAGTTATTAGCAATACCATTACTTATTCCCCATCCTCGTTTCGGTTCTTCAGCTGGAGTCCCAGCCTGATACGCTGCCCCACAGGTGTCAGTAACTGAACTGACCTAGCAGGGATCACTGATCTTTCCTCAGCGTAATCTTCACCCCTTTGACTTCTCCCCCTGCTATCTAGGCTTCTGTAATCCTTTACCTCCTTGTCCACCCCTCTGGGGACCCTTCTGACTCTGGAATTATCTTCCCAAACAGTAGGTCCTGGGAGGCACTGGTTTAAAGAGCTACGTTCTACAAAGTCATGACATCCGGATCTGTGTTGAACTCTGCCATGACTTCTACCCCTCCTAAATCTGGGCTTCTTTTCCCCCTCTCCCTCCTGCAACAAAATAAGGCTTTGGGAAGTCTTAGTAGCATTCTGCTAAGCAAACATTCTGTTTTAAACACCTGATTTCAAATGCATTCCCTCCCACACACAAACTCGTTTTCCCAGAGTGGTGTAGATAGCCCAGGCTGGCCTGGAACTTGCAGCATTCTGCCCCAGCCTCCCAAGTGCCGGGATCACAGGTATGCACCACCATGCCCAGCTAAACACTCACTCTGTCACCCCCACCCAGCTATCTGCCTGTCCCCAAAGCCATCTGAATTTGGACCCCCTATACAAAGAGGTCAATTTCTTCTCATTCTCTCCCTCTCCGGCACCAGCTGGATTTACATTCTTTCAAGTCACTAGCAGTCTCTCCAGAAGTCAGCTTGAGGACGGGACTCAGTGGAGCACAATTCTCATGCAACAAAGAACGGGGCTGTGTGTGGAGGCTCCTAGGTTAAGTCCTTGAGCAGCATGAATAACAAAAACAGCAGCTACCAAAACTCGGTGTTAACTAAGCGCCAGCCCTTGTTCCAAGCACTTCAGATACACAGTGGTAACCTATTTAAAATGCTAACTCTTCACGGAAGACACTACTCTTTCTCCATTTTACAGACGAGGAAACTGAGGTACAGAGGAAATAATCTTTCAAGGTCACACAGATAGCAAAGGGCAGAGCCTGGAGGACAGCACGGGCTCCAGATCACCACCTTCTTCTGCCTCACACACAGGCAGGGAAGTCACACTCCACACGCCTTCCACCTCAGGCAGCAGCGATGGTTCAAGTTAAAACAGAGGAGGTCAAATCAGCAGTTACAACTACGAGCACCGTGCACACCTGACCCGCCCTTTTCCATCCAGTACAGTGGGCAGCACTGAAGGAGACGTCGCGATGAAACAGTCTGCAATCGGGGAGCCCGTGCACCAATCCTGCAGGTGAACAGACTGCGTCTCGGCTACCGAAGCCAGGGCAGGAAGGGGTTCCGCGGGTGCAGACCAGCAGGGGCGGCGGGAATTTCGGAGGAATAAATACGAGGGGAGGCGGAGCTAGGCGGCCAGGCTTGGTACCCGTCCTCCCGAAGAGCCGACCTTGGGAAAGTCAGCTTCCTTCTCTGGTTTAGTTTCTTTTTCTGGGGGCGGAGGCCGTGTGGGAAACGGATGACGGCTCGAATCCTACAGCCGCTTTATGTAAAACCCAACGGGCGCCTAAGACTAGACCCAGCGGAGACTCCTGTCAGCGGGCCACAGCCCGTCACTTCGCCTCTCGGTGCCCTCACCTGCCAACGACTGTCACCTACAATCCCCACTCTCCCTCCCAGGGGCTCTGGAAGAGTTACGGGGACAACGCGCTCCAAAGGGCCAGGGCGCCTAGCGGCTCTCTGCACGGATGCTGGGCACGGCTGGTCTGACCGCGGCGCCGCAGTCAGCTCGGGCTCACTCTGGTCTCGGGGGACCCGCTAGCTTCCCCGGAAACACCCAGGGTCGCCTCCGCCCAAGCGGGTGACCTCAGCTCGGCCGGTGAGACCTTGGGCAGCTGCCTCCCGGGCCCCGCGTGCGCGGCTGCCTCTCACCAGTGTGCGGCACCTCCCGATACCAGGCGCGGTAGAGCTCGCGCGCCCTCCGCTTGGCCTCGTTCATGTCCCGGCTGAAAACGG
Source organism: Cuniculus paca (assembly GCA_004365215.1). Taxonomy (NCBI): domain Eukaryota; kingdom Metazoa; phylum Chordata; class Mammalia; order Rodentia; family Cuniculidae; genus Cuniculus; species Cuniculus paca. The sequence continues at coordinate 2,590 of RJWT010033371.1, forward strand.
GCTTCACGGAGGTGCGGGTCGCAGCCGCAGCCTGCCGCAGGCCGCTCGCCGCCATCTTGCGAATGAAACCGCCCCCCACTTCCCACCTTCTCGCCGCGCGCGTGCGCCCCGAACGAATCTCTTTTCTGGTTGGCTAAAAGGCAAGGCCACGCCCCTGCTCTCTGGGTGGGCGAGACGACAGTTCGGGCTCTCCGATTGGCCAGCTGCCTCGGTCACGGGGCGGGAAATGAGTACTGCGCATGCTCATCTCCAGAAATGCGCTCCGCCTCGGTGCCGCCGGGGGAACGCTGCTGCGAGGACTTTGTTGACGTCTCACAGCCCTGTGCGGCCGCGGTTGTCGCGGTCACCGTCCAGCGTTTCCTTGGTCAGCGCCGGGCTTGCGCTGCGTGCAGCCCTCCGAGGTGACGGCTGAGGTCGACGAGGGCGCCGGCTGCTGTGGCGCCGTCCCGGCCGGTCGGTGGCTTTTCCGCGAGCAGCGGCCCGTGCCTGCTTTGCAGAGCGGCTCTCGCGAGCGCGTGCGGCTGCCGGGGCGCCCACCTGGTTCGGCGCCTTGACCCTGATGCCGCTCAGCCCCGGGAGGTGGGCTGCAGCATCGGGGCTTTATCATCCCAAACTCTGGGTTTCTCTCGAAAGCAACCCAGAATTTTGAGGCTGGAGGGTGTTTTCGTTTGTTCTGGGTGTTTTCTTGCTGAGCGCGAACATCAAGGGGTCAGTGACAGCTGGCACCGCGACAGCTCCTGCCCCGGGTGTTCACGGGATCTCGCCTCAGAGACCGGGCGGGTGTCCTCAGCACCCCTGCTTTACAGGCGCGGAAACAGCATCCAGGTCGCTTGCCACGTTAGGTCGCCTCTGCCGGTCTCCTGCCTACAGGCGACTCGGAAAGTGCAGTTGCCAGGCACCTTGGAAGTATTGGGGAAGGGGCAAGGGCCAGTGGCTCAGCCAAGCTGTGCGACCCCAGCCGGCCTGGATAAAGCCTTGCATCGCCCCATCTTTCACTTTTTTTTGGGGGGGGGGCCTGGGTTTCACTGTGCAGTTCAGGCTGGCCTCGAACTTGCAACAATCCTCCTGCCTCAGCCTCCCCAGTATTGGGATTACAGGCGAGCATCACCATGCCCAGCCCTGGTCTTTCACCTTTTAAAGGGTAAAAGATCTGATGTCTTTTCTCTTCTTTACTATTATGTTTTGGGGGAGGGCACCGGGAATTGAACTTAGGACCTCGCACTTACCAGGCAGGTGCTGTGCCACTGAGCTATATATATCCCCGACCCCTCTTTATTATTTTTTGAAATTACATTTAAATGGACTATGCAAAAGAAAATGTGTCCAGTCCTGTGCTGCCTATAGGACTGTAATCCAGCTGAAATCTTTTTAGTGACATCTTGGTGGCTGTGCTAGTGTAGATGGTCCTACTGTGCTGCCGGGTGTGTGAAGGTACAGCACATACAAGTGTGTAGTATGCGGGCTGGGGATGTGGCTCAGTGGTAGAGCCCTTGAGCAAGTGTGAGGCCCCCGGGTTTGATCCCCAAACCCCCCCCCAACAAAACAAAAACCAATTATGTACAGTACATAGTATTTGATAATGAATGACTCTTGCTGGCTTCTGTATTTACTCTTCTTTTTATAGAGTGTGTGCCTACTCTGTACTTATTTTTTTTACAGTTAGCTATAAACAGCCTTAGAATAAACAGAATCAAGTTATATAGTGTATCGGTGCAAATTCCCCATGATGAATGTGATCATTGTGTATACCTAAAATGTACCATTAACTTAATAAACAAACAAAAAAAAGCGCTAGGCAGATCCTTCAGGAGTATTCCAGAAGAAACTGTTACTACAAAAGACAACAGCTCCATGTACATTTTTCCCCTTGGACACCTTGCAGTGGTTCACAATGTGGAGATGGAAGCCAATTTGTTTGGATAATCCTGACTCTCTGTAGGCCTGAGTGTGTGCATGTGCATGTGCGTGTTTTAAATCATAGAAAAAAGCTTAAGGAGTAAGGATATACAGAAAGAATCTATGGTAGAGGTAGAATGTAGCCTGACCTTCCTTAAACAGCAAATGATCAGACTAACGTGCTAATGTTTTTTCTGCCATGCCCTGAGTCAGATGTTGACTGTTTTATCCTCCACGGTTATACAGCTTATGTTGGAGGAGAGCTTTAAGCACTGAAGGGAGGAAATTTGATTGCCCCAACTTTAGTAATTAACATCTGTAAACAGTTGACTGAAAACATGAATTCTGCATGAGAATAAATGAGATAAATGCATTTATTTTGGTGAAAAATGTTTACGTACAATTGTACTATGTGTTTGTGTTTTAAGCTGTGTTGAAACAAAAGAGCCAAAAAGTTTAAAAGCTTATAAAGTTAAAAAGCAAGCTTTAGTTAATAAACTTTTTTTCAGTGCTGGTGATCAAACACAAGGCAACACACATGCTAGGCAATCACTGTACCTGAGACACAGCCCCAGCTTTAAAGTTACTTTATTATCAAAGAAAATTTAGAAATGTAGTGCAGCATAACTGTACGGTGTTTCTAAGGTTTGTGGTGGTGTCGAGTTCTGTACATTCACTCACCCCTCACTCTGATATCCCAGAGCGACTCCCAGTCCTGCCGGCTCCATTCCCAAGGAGTGTCTTACACAGGTGGATCATTTTTATCTTTTGTTATTGTTATCATTATTATTTTGGGTGGTACTGGTGGTTGAATTCAAGGCCTTACACACCCCAACTCCTTTTGTTTTTTCTTTTTGAGGTTGGGTTTATTACATTGCCCAGGCTGGCTTAAAACTTGTGATCATCCTTCTCAGCTTCCCAAGTAGCTGGAATTACAGATATGTGACTCTCTGCCTAGTCGTTTTTTATCTTTTCTATATTTTTTTTTTCTGAGACAGGGTCTCTCTATGCAGTCCTTGAACTTTTATCCTCTTGCCTTAGCCTCCTGAGTGGTGGGGTTACAGTCATGCCTCACCATACCATCTTTCAAAAAAATCTTTTTTCTTTCTTTCTTTTTGAGACAGGGTCTCACTGTGCAGTTCTGGCTGGCCTTGAGCTCACTTGGTAGCCTGGGCTGCTCTCAAACTCAATGATCCTTCGGCCCCAGCCTCCCAAGTGCTGGGATTACAGGCATGCGCCACCACGCCTGGCAAAAAAATCTTTTATACCATATTTTACTGTATTTTTTCTATGATTAGATATGTTTGGTTTTTACATAAATAAATTTCATTGTGTTGCAGTTGCCTACAGAATTCAGTTCAGTAACATGCCGTACAGGTTTGTAGCTTAGGAACAATAGACTGACCCATGCTTGGGTGGCTATACCATCGAGGTTTGTGTAACGATACTCTGTGATGGCCGCACAACAGCAGAACTGCCTAATAACATTTCTCTCAACTGATGTTTGTTAGGTAACATGGCTGTGTGTGTGAATTACAAAGCATCATAGTTAAGTGAAAACTTTTGAACCTCCTAGCAATTGTAGCAGTAATAAAGTTAAATGTACAGTGACTCTGGTTGCCACTGTTTTAAGTTCTCTAGACATACTAACTTGTGTTTAACCCTGACAACACACCTATGAGACAAGGATTATACCTGTTTTACAGATGAAAAGCCAAGACACAGGAACTCAAGTTACTTGATGGCACTGGGTTGAAACCCAGGAAGCTAGATCTAAAATGTGTGATCTGCTTCTTACAGCAACTAAATGGTGCTTTGCAGTTCTAACTTGACCCATTCCCTTTCTCCCTCCAGAAGTAATTACTCTCATGCGTTTACTGTTGTAAAATTCCTTTTCATTTAAAAAAAATGGTGTCTAAGACAGCCCACAAACTGGGAGAAGGAACTTATAAATCACATATTCCGTATGAATTTACATCTAGAATATATAAGACTTTCACTATAGTCAATAACAAAAAGCTAAATAACCCAATTAGAAAACAGGCAAACCAGGAGTGTGGATACAGGCCTGTAACCCCAGTACTTGGGAGGCTGAGGCAGGAGGATTTCAAGTTTGAGGCCAGCCTGAACTCTGAAGTAAGACCCTATCTCAAACAACTTGTGGTGTGTTTCCCAAGAAAGAACTCCATGGGAGAAGTATAACTGAACGTTAGAAATGATTCTTCTGTGTGGAAATTAAGTGTGGAAACAACATTCATATCCAACTACAATACTGCTACAGACCCTTTGGAAGACAGTTTCATGGTGTCTCATAAAATTCAACTCAGCACTTGCACTACTCTGTGTTTACCCAAAGAAGCTGAAAATTAATGTCCACATGGTAATCTGCACATGGTGGATGTTTCTAGCAACTTTATTCACAGATGTCAAAACTGGAAAGCAGCCAAGATGTCCTTCAGTAGGTGAATGGATCAATAAAACGTTACATCCAGATAGTGGAGTTTTTAAAGCATTTTGCCAAGTTTCTGAGTTGCCCAGACTAGGTTTGAATTCTAATTCAGCACTAGAAATGTGGTATTAAGACACAAAAAGATTCCCACATCATGGAGAAACCTTATGTATGTAAGCAGTGTGGAAGCTTTTTCAGCCAAAATATTGTCTTCTTGCGCATGAAAGTATTCACACTGGGTAGAAACCCTATGTATCTAAGCAACGCAGATAATCTATCAGCCCAAGTCTTAGCTTGCAAGGACATCAAACAATTCACAATGTAGAGAAACCTTATGCATGTAAGCAATGTGGTAAATCTTTCCACTGCCAGAGTGACTGTCAAAAACATGAAATAATTTGCACATCTGAACAATGAGGGAAAAGCTTTCAGTGCACAAATATACTATCAAATACAGTAAATTATGCACACAAGGAAGAAACACTATGTAGACAATGTGGAAAAGATTTCCTGCAAGATTTTCATTTTATAAATATAAAATTCCCTTCACACTGGGGAGTAACTGCATATAAGAAGTGTCAGGAAAAAATTCAATTGACAGAGATGCTAACCTTCAGAATGATGTCACATTTTGGCCAAGCCTGTGTATGTAGTGTGAGAAACATTCAGTATACATAAGTATTGTCAAATAAGTGGAAGTGATCACTCTGAAGAGAAATTGTACATTTGTGAGCAACTATTTTGAAAGTACTTTGAAAATTACGGAGACAAGACTTGTCAAAAAAATATAAATTTGATGTCAATATATGTTCATAGATTTTACAGAAATCACACTCAAAGACAGAGATATCTTGAATGTATTCATTTTGTGTTTCAATAAGTCACACCATTTTAAGAGAAAAACACACACACACACAAAAAGACATGGAGAAAACTTAGTTGGCCACTGCTAAATAGAAGACTACAACCAGAAAAGGTTATACAGTGTGATTCTCACTATGTCACATTCTGGAAAAGGCAAAACACAGACAGTAAAAAGATCCATGTCCACAGAGCCTGAGGGATGGGAGGGATGAAAAGATGGAGCACAGAGTATTTTTTCTGGGCAGTGAAACTACTCTGCATGATACTCTGGTGATAGATACAAGTCATTCTGCAGGGTCAAAACCCATACAACTCTGAGAGTGAACTCGAAGTAAACTGTAGACTTTGGGTGACAATGATGTGTGCATGAAGATTCATTGGCTGGAACTCAGTACAATTCTGGTGTGGGTGTGGGATATCAGTGGTTGAGGGGGACTATGAGTGTGTGGGCAATGGGGGTACATGATGTCTTTGTGCTTTCTGCTCGATTTTGCTTTGAACCTCAAACTTCTCTAAAAACAAACCATTCTTTTAATGGGCAAAGGATTTGAATAACCATTCTCCAAAGAAGATGCACAAATAACTGATACAGTAAATGTATGAAAACAGATGCATAATCATTGAGGAAGTGCATACCAAACGTACCATTTCTGACCCACTACAATGATAGAAGACAGCCAGCCTTCAGTGTCGGCAAGGGTATAGGAAGATTGAAACTCCCATACTTTGCTGATGGGAATGTAAAAATGGTGTAGCCGTTTCAGAAAACAGTTTTGCAGTTTCTTAAAAAGTTAAACATACCTATAGGGCCGGGGATTTAGCTCAGTGGCTCAAGCACTTGCCTCCTAAGTGCGAGGTCATGAGTTCGATCCCTGGTACAAAAAAAAAATCTAAAATTCATTTATAGCTGGGCCTGGTGGCACATGCCTGTAATCCCAGCACTCAGGAGGCTGAGACAGGAGGATCTTTGTGAGTTTGAGACCAACTTGGGCTACAACGTGAGCTCAAGTCCAGCCTGAACAGCATAGCGAGACCCAGTCTCAAAAACGCAAGGGCCAGGGATTTAGTTCAGTGGCCTAAGCGCCTGTCTGGCAAGCGCGAGGGCATGAGTTCAATCTCTGGTTCTGCAAAAAAAAAAAAATTAAACCTTTGAATACAATGCAGCACTTCCAACCCTAGGTATCTACCCAGGAGAAATGGAAATATTTGTCCCCACAGAGAGTTAAACGTCAGTGCTTGTAGAAATGTTATGTACAATAGCAGAGGCCTTGGGGCTGTAGCTCAGCACTGCTTAGTGTGCTCAAGGTCCTGGTTCCGTCCCCAGCACCTGGGTTAAGAGGATGTAGAGACACTTAGGGGGGTGACAGCTGATTAATGGATAAACAAAATATCTAACTAATGGAATACTGTTTAGCCATGATGAGTTCAGAAAACACGTCGGGTGAAAAAACCTAGACAAGACATGTTATTCTATCTATATGAAAGACTCAGAAAAGGCAAATCTATGCAAAGTAGATTAGTGGGTGTCAGAGTGACCATCAGAGGGATGACGTTTTGGGTAGAAGAAAATGCTGTAAAATTGGTTTGCGATGATAGAATTTTTAAAAACATACTAAAATTCATTGAGTTGCCTGCACTTAAAATGAGTGAAGGATAAATTTTATGACATCCAAGGTAAGATTCTAAGCTGCTGTTGGGGAGAGGCCTCTGATTGCTTTGCAAGTGCGTAAAGATCAGCGTATTTGAGTTACCGATGCCTTCTTGTTCTTATTGCCTTAAAAAAATAAAAATCCCTATGTGTCCTTATTAAAAACGATGATTTTAGAAAATTGGAAAGAATGGTACAGTACAGAAAACATCTTCCATAAAATTAGAGGCAATGTAGTATATATTTTAAAAAGTGCACTTTAGAGTCAGACCCTGACACCAGTTATAAGCTATAAGCTAAATTGGCTTTTTGAGCTTTCGGTATTGTTGTTTATGTTTTTTTGTTTGTTTTTTCTTTTTCTTTTCTTTTTTTTTTTTAAGACAGAGCCTTGCTCCTTCAGGCTGGCTGTGAATTGACTATGTAGCCCAGGTTGGCCTCAAGCTTGTGGCGATCCTTCTGCCTCAGCCTCCTGAGTGCTGGGATTACAGGTGTGCACCTGTCTGTCGGGTTATCTCAACTCCACGAATTTTGGTTTCCACATCTGTAAAATGGGGATATTAATGGCTGTGGGGAGCTGCTGAAGTCGGAGACCGACCACGTGAACATGCTGCTCCAGCCCGGAGAACACGAGGCGTCCTGCGCGGGGCTGGGCAAACAAGTGGTTAGGCAGAGGGTTTTCTCCTGAGGTCAACCTGCCCAGGGTATAAATAGATACGTGCTGCAGTCGTTAGGCGACTTCTCTTCTCTACCGAGAGAGGGCGCCACCTGACCTCAGCTTTTTCTGCATTTTCACTCTTGCTTCATTTCTTCAGGGTCCCCCTCCCGCCCAGGGAGTTTTCCAGGGCTGCTCTGGAAATGGGCAGATGGCTACCACACTGTGGTTTTTGAGAATTAAATGAGATAATTTATTGCTTAAGTGCCTAGAAAAGTGGTCCACACAGGCATCTGAAAAATGTTAAGTTTTCCTTTCTTTACTAATCAGATTATGAGAACTTTGTTTAGATTCAATCTTCACGTTTTATACAAAATCCAAGGGACCAAGAGCCACTGAAGGGTGACAGTCTTGTCAGGGGAGATGGCTGGAGTGCATGAAACTGTGTTTGTATCTTAAACCTCCTGTTAGTGGCATTGTGATTATGAATTAAAGATTTCTAGAAATGGATTTATGCACATTTTACCTACAATTGAGAATTGTCAATTTTCTATAGCAAAGAAGGTTACTATTTTGGTGAGGGGTAGTGATACAGATAGGGAATAAGAAGGAACCATTCAGAGTGTGGTGGTGCACACCTGCAATTCCAGCACTGTGGGAGGCTGAGGCAGGAGGGTCAAATTTAAGCCTAGCATGGGCAATCAAGACCCTGTCTCAAAATAAAAAGTATTTAGAAAGCGCTGAGGATGAGCACAGTGTGAAGGCCCTGGGCTTAATTCTGAGAGAGAGAGAAAGAGAGACCGAGGCCTGTCACTGTCCTGGAGGCCGTGAATGTTAAAACCCTTCAGCATTTGAAGTACTTGTGTAGTTGTTAATGAAGTAAGAGCCGGATCCCAGAATTTCTTATTCTAGTTCAGGATTCGTCCACTCCCTCCTTCTCCACTGCCATTCCAATTTTGGCCCCAGATTTGCTTTTTATTTTTATTTTTTATTTTTGTGGTACTGGAGATTGAACTCAGGGCCTTGCACATGCTACACAAGTGCTTTACCACTGCGCTACATCAACTTTTTTATTTGTTGGTTTTTGTTTTCGTCTTTTTGAGACAGGGTCTCGTTATACAGTTCAGGCTGGCCTTCAGCTCACTGTGTAGCCCAGGCTGGTCTCGAACTTGGATTGATCCTCCTGCCTCAGTCTCCCAGGTACTAGGTTTACAGGCGCGAGCCACCATACCCAGTAACAGTCTTGTTTTTATTTCTTACTTTGAGACATGGTCTTGCTAAGTTGCCTGGGCTGCCCTTGAACTCATAACCCTCCTGCCTCAGCCTCAGTAGCCAGGATGCACTAACACAGGGTGGTGGTGGTGGGGTTACCCTCAGTTTAAAGCTTCCCTGCCTAGGATGCCAATGTCTATTTGCACCTTTCTTCCTGAGGCAATCTAAGAGTCAAAGAGAAGACGGTCATTTTGAGTCCAGTGACACGGGCTCTCCGGGCCCCAACATACAAGGAGAAGCAAGGAGGGGAAATGGGGAGATAAAAATATCTATCAGGTCCTAAACACACAGCCACACAAGACCTCATATTTGCTCTTTTCTTTCCAGTCCCCATAGGGAAAAGAAAGTAACTATCATCAGTGTCACAACGTCATTGCTTCTCCCCTCCCCCTTCTCAGTCTCTGACAAGGGTCTCATTTGTATAATTTTGTCCTTTCAAAAATGATATACGAATGGAATTGTAGAATATATAAACTTTTGGATAGGCTTTTGATTCTCACTGGTCATGTTTTTTGAGGTTTATCTAGGTTATCACATGCGTCATGTTTCTTCTTTTTTATTTCTAAGCGATGTGCCGTGCTATGACTGTAGTGTAGTTGATAATCATCCCTTCAAGTACTGGTTGTTTCAGTTTGGGTTTGTTAAAAATAAACCGCTATAAAAATTTACATTCTGTGTGTCTGTAACCTCGGCTACTCAGGAACGACTATAGAATGTTAGCGAAGTTGCATATTTTACACAGAATAGGAGAAGTCAAAACCATACGTAATATCATAGCATGACAATCATGATGACATTTTGTAGCACACTCGAATTTGCATTTTTGACATAAAGTATCTCCTTTAGTCAATCACCCCTATCTAACACATAAAAGCTTTTACCTAAGTGGTTGACCTTTAGCAGGATACATATCTCATATGCATTTGTTGAAGGCAGAGGTCTGAATCTGAAACAAAATTCTGTCACCATAAACAACGTGTTTTACGTTTTTGAAGACCTATGCATCTGGAGGCATGAATACACAAAGAGCTTAACAGCAATCAATTGTCATAGCCATAAGAAACCTTTGTATGGGCATCTTTAAATCAAAAACCTTATTATATTATTTCTTTTGACAATGACCAATGTGAATGTATTACAATAATATTTTTTATCACTTTAGTTGGTGTGTCTCCCATAAGGCTATGGAGATCACTGGGGCCTCTGATCAATGGACAAGAACTGGCTAAACGTTACCAGGCAGCTGTTTTCTTATTCATCAACTGGAGTCCTGTCCCATAATTCCAACCCTAGGGGATTTTAATTATATTAATATAATTTTTGATGACTTATGAAAAACCCAATCATAACAGTTAACCCATTAATTTTTATACAATGAGAGACTCAAGTCAATAATAAGCAACAATATATATTACATTTACATAACCAATCTTTGCATCATTTGGACCAGCTGGCAACCCAGGTGGAAGCATGCTTTGTAACTGTATAACGCAAATAAACCTTTGATCAAATGATCCAAAAATGCAAAAGAAAAAGGAAAAGAGAAAAACTGTTGAGCTCAAAATAAATACAACAATTGTTCACAAAATGGACAAATGGACCAACATGGACAGATGATCTGTACAGATTGGGACAGAAAGAAACAAGCGCTGGCTTGTTAGTGTCTGTGAGAACTCTGTGAATTCCTGGGGGCTATTTACACACTTGTATCACGCCCCTTTGCTGAACTAGCTCGCTTCTTACACCCCTTAGGGGCTGGAACGCCTGTTCACCTCCAGCACCCCATGCCCCCAGGGCGTTCTCAGCCACTTCGTGCCCTTGGGCACTCCTGTGGACACTTGTGTTTTTGCCTGTGCACGTGTCAACCATCACCAGCTCAGTGACTCCTAACAACAGTTTCACAGTCTGGACAAACATGCACAGGCAGACTGACAAACATCTTACACTATCAGAGTGCACTCCAATATAGTTTAGCTAAATTGAATTACACTAACTTTTTACAATTATAGCATTTGTAACAATAAATAGACTAGTCAGATTTGTGGTAAGTCAATTAGCAGAGATCTGTCGTAAAAGGATTTGGAAAGGACAACATCTTATCTATAATTCACATATTTTTGTCATAGGATTTAGCATACACTCCTATCATCTGTTTAGACCTTTGGTTTTATTTTTCATTACCATCTCCTGGGCATCCTGGGTCAATTAAGGTTGGTTCTAGCTTCATCCTTTTCTGTCTAGTTTTTTTCTTTTTTAACATTTTACAACTTCAACATTTTAACAGATTTGACAATCCTTAAGAACCAGTACTAAATCTATCAACATTATGTTACATCAGAACCACAACATTTGGCCCTTACAGCTGAGATAAGCAACATTGTTTCTTTACTTCCCTTCTCTGGGCCAAGCTCCAGGCTCCCTAGAGCTCTTGGGTTTCCTCCCCTGCTTGGGGGCCTGTGAGAAGTAGTTACAGAAAGCAGCAGTTTCTCCCTGGTAAATAACCCTTTCAAGTCTGTAAAGGTCCAGGTAGATTTGTG
>RJWT010033372.1:0-13903 GCA_004365215.1 Cuniculus paca
AATGACTGAATTAAAAAAACTAAGAGTTCAAATGATAACAAAGTAGACAATGCAAAGCACAGACACCAGATCTAGAAGGAAACACAAAAAATTGTGTTGACTGAAATGGCAGAATTTGGAGTAATTTTTCCTTTTTACTAAAATGAATTTCATTGTTATGTTATTTGTCTAATAAATAATGTTAAAAGTGGCATTTCAGTGGAAAACAGTATTTTCTCTCGTTTTGTTATTCATACTGTAAGAAAACCTGCCCATTTGAACCCTGAGCCCACAATCAATGCACTGAGAACCATTTATGGGTAACTTGACTCTATAGATTAAGAGATCCAAGAAGGAGAAAAGAAAGGGTTGACCAAGGGCTGCTCCCACAGTAAATGTGAAGAGCACAGGACTCTGCCGACTCTTTCCCCTTCTCTGTACTGAGGTGGGGTGGTTCACTGAGTAGGAGGCCAGGAGAACATGGAAAGAGCCTGTCGACAGCATATAAAAGACACACACTGAAAACACTGCTTGCAGGAGGAGTGAAGCTTGTCAAAGTACTGCAGAGGCTGGGAAAGTGAAAAGAAGAGAAAGAGCAATTATAATCTGAACCTAACAATTCCTCTGCTAATTTTAACTAAAGAGGTGGAATATATCTGCAGCTTGAAAATGATAGGCAAATGAGTGTTCAGGTACAAAAAGACCCAACCTACACAGAACTGTAAATGGTCATTGTAAAAAAACATTTGTACATCAATCACCTGCTATTATTCTGGTTATATTTCAGTTGTGATTCCTCCAAAATAAATAAAAGGTAACAGGGAGAAATAAGGAAATCCTAAGGTCAGAGCAAAAGCTTTTATTTCTTGTTACAAGATAAAGCAAAATCAGAGCGAATTCATTAATGTCAAACTCAGGAATGTCACTTAAAATTATTCAGCTATAAATAAGGAAAATCAAATATTAACTTATGTTTACTTTTTAAGAGCTGAAATGGAGGTAGATGCTGGAGTGGTAAGCAGCAGAGAAATAGCCTCTGTGAGATCTGGTGTCTAGACGCTGGAATATAGCAACATGAAGAGGAGAAAAAGGAGGGAAATGGGTCCCTGGGACCCAGCAATGATCTGAAGTGAAAACTGAAGCCCATGAGGACAGTGAAGAGAGAGACTTCAGCGAAGAAAGAGGTGGCAGGTGGCAATTTCTCCCTGAGCCTGGACTCACTGTGTGAGAGGCAGCTTGAACCTGCAGACACATGGTGACTACTGGTGACCCCAGAGGCCTCTATGGAGAAACACACCAGTGGAACAGAGCAGTGGAGGCAGTGGACTGCAGTGCTGGTGAGTTATTCAGGTTCAGATGTCACCCAGAGGAGGGTGACTGGTAGTCATCTAGGAGAGGGGCCAACTGAGCTTGGAACTCAGAGCAGCTGCAGGCTGGCTCCATCTAGTGATTCCACGTGTCAGGGTGAGGTGAACCCTGCAGAGTGTAAGAAGGCAGCCAGTCAAGGAGCCAAGTTCAAGCCAGCAGGAGGCACTGCAGGCTGAAATCAGGTTCCAGACTCACAGCCAAAAACCAGTCTGACCTTCAGTGGAACTAAAGGCACAGGCTTGCTGGGATTACCCACCACTCTACTGTAAAGCTACAGCTGGCTTGCTGGGATTAATCAACACAGATTTGTATTCTGTCTGTCCATTCTGTTTACTAGTGACAGCAGACACACCCTGAAGTGGACATTTTAAAAAATTTTTTTCTTTTTTTTGTTCTTATTTTTACGAGTGTGAACACTGTTTCTAGTTTTGTTGTTATTGTTCTGTTCTTGCTGTTATTCCTTCCCTTTCCTTCCTGTCTTCACCAGTTTCTCAAAGTTTGCATAATCTTTCTTTGTCCTCCAGCTTTGCTTCTAATCTCATCTTCTTTTTCTAGTTCTCTATTTTTCCTACAACGCTTTTGAAATTTTCTCCCCTAAGTGTAAATGTCCCATACTGAGGTTCTATTTGCTGTATATAATTTTCTGATTCATTTTAGTTATAGAACCACAAATTCAGTTTATACTGTTAAAGGTGGTAAATTAATAGTTACTACTGTTTATCATTTCTAAGCTGTGTTTGAGACTATTGGTACTGCTGATTGTAAAACTTTAGCCAACGTGACAAAATTGTTCTAATCATTTGCTCTTCCTGGTATGCCAAGACTGAGATTACTGAAGGGTCATAAACAATACTATAGGCCAGAGCCAAAGAACTAGGGGCTAGGCCAAATAGGCAGCAATTTCTCAGCCCCAATAAAATGAAGAGGCAGGATCTTGCAACAGAATCAAAACCCAAAAGCCAGCAATACCTGGAAGACACCTCTGAGAAGTAGTCACTTCCTAAGGACTCTAAATAGTAGCAATAAAGCTACTCAGCATAACAATTTACAAGCATACACCCAGAAATTAAACTTTAAAAAAAAATAGAAAATGAGAAGACACATAAGTAAAATACAACTGCAGACTTCCAGCTTGCCAAAGATGAACCTAGGTGGCCATGAGGTGGAATGATCCAAAACCACCCACCTGGACACTCTGAAGTGGTTAACAGTGGAAGTAACAAAGCAGAAGAATGAGATTCTAGACAAAATTAAATCAGAAATAATTCCTCAGGTAACTACAGAGATGGTGATCATAATGAAAGACACGGTTAGTGACTCTAGAGCAGATACAGATTTAAAAAAAAAACAGAGGCATGCTCACTTCAGCAGCACATATACTAAAAAACTGGAATGACACAGAGAAGATTAGCATGGTTCCTGTGCAAGGATGACATGCAAATTTGTGAAATGCTCCATATTTTTGTGAGAAAATGAAAGTATAAATAAGGACCAAAATGTATATTAGGTATTTTGAAATAGGAACAAAATGTTAAAATGGGGAGGGTAAAATAGGAGGGGGGAGGGAGAAAGAAAAAAGGGGAAAAATAAAAAAAAATGAGAAAAGAAAAATGAAAACAAGCTTTTGTAAATGGGGAGAGGAGGAGGCGTTGAAAGGAAGGGAGGGGAATAGGAAAAAAAACAAGTTATATCATGTACAGGTACAAATTCTCTCTGATAAATGTGATCACTGTGTATATCTAAAATGTACCAATAAAATCTGATTTAAAAAAGGGAGGAGCTTAGGAAGATGATGGAAACCGTGAATGCCCAACATAAGAAACAAATAGAATTCATGAAACAGAAACAAACAGATATTCAGGAATTAAAAATTCCATTGAAAGTATATGCAGCAGAATGAGTCAATGTGGGGACAGAATATCAAATATAGAAGGCAGGATTGCAGTTAGTGATCATGAAGAGAAAGATTTTTTTAAAAAAGCAAGGGGCCATAACAAATCAATCCAACAGCTGTTAGATGACATAAAGAAGACTAACTTAAGATTGATTGGAGTCAGTGAAAAAGTAAGAGATAGTACAAATGACAAAAACCTGTTCGCAGAAGTAAGGGTAGAAAACTTCCCAAGCAGGGAAAAAGAATTTGACACAGTAAGGCATACGGAACTCCAAATAGCCATGATTAAAAAAAAATCTACCCCAAGGCATAAAATAGTCAAGATTCCAGAAATTCAACACAAGAACAGAATATTAAAAGCTGTTAGAGAAAAGAAACAAATCACCTCTAAAGGAAAGCCCCTCTGAATCACAGCCAACTTCTCAACAAAAACCCTCAAATCAAGGAGAGCTTGTAGTGAAGACTTTCAAGCCTTAACTCCCAACCCAGACTGATGTACCTCACAAAACTATCTTTAAAATTTGATGGAGAAATAAGATAATTCTATGACAAAGAACATCTGAGGAAATTCATGACCATCAAACTAGCACTCCAAAATGTTCTGAAGGACATTCTAGAAAGAGCTAACAAGGACTACAATTCCATGAACCCCAACAGAACGAATCTATGAGGCAAGGCTAGTGTGATAAACTAAATAGAGGAGAAAAATGGGGAACCAACAACAGGAAAATAACATGACAAGGATAAGTCAATACATATCAATTATAACCGGCAATGTAGATGGTTTCAATTCACCAATCAAAAGAAATAACTGGCAGAATGGATCAAGAAGCAAGATACAACAATATGCTGGATACTAGAAACACATTTAACTCAAAAAGAAATTCAACATACCATGTGACAGGAACCTGGAAAAAATGGGTAGCTATTCTGTTTGCAGATAAAGTGGATTTTAAGCCAAGACAGGCTAAGAGAGAACAATCATAAATATATATGCACCAAATAGCAGCACACCCAGCTATATAAAACAAGTATCAATGGACATGAAAAATCAAATCAGCACTAATACAATTGTAATAGGGAACCTCAATACCCCACTGTCACAAATAGATCAACTACACAAAAAATCAAAGAAATATTAGAACTGAATGAAAACTCTTGAACAAATAGACTTAGTAGATGTCTACAGTGTATTCCACTGAACAACATCAGAATACACATTCTTCTCAGCTGCACATGGAATGCTCTCCAAAATAGACCACACATTGGCTCATGCAACATGCTTAAGTAAATGCAAAGGAACTGAAACTACCCATGCATATCATCAGACCATAGTGCAATGTAACTGTAACTCAATGGCAAAAGTTCATAAGAACTTCATAAACACATGGAAATTAAACAACACACTCCTGAACAACCAATGGGTTGAAATTAAAGATGAAATTAGACAGTTTCTGCAATTACACAGTAATGCCAAAAGAACACATACAATTAAGTGCAATTGAGACAAAGAAAATACGAAGAATTAATGAATCAGAGTTGGTTCTTATAAGATTAAATAAAATTGACAAACCCTTAGCCAAACTTAAGGAAACAAAACAAAACAAAACAAAACACTCCAATTCATGCAGATAGGAATGCAAAGGGTGAAATTACAACAGATCCTGCAGAAATCCAGAAGATCATCAATATTTACTTTGAGAACTTGTATTCTAGTAGAAAGAAAAATAATGGATAGAGACATATGAATTACCAAAACTGAATCAAGAAGATATAAAAATTCTAATTAATTCATATCAGCCAAAGAAACTGAAGATGTAATTAAAAATCTATGAACAAGGAAAAGCCAAGGCCCTGACAGATTCTCTGCTGAATTCTACAAGAAATTAAGAGAAGACCTAATGCTGCTACTTCTCAAACTCTTTAATGAAATTGAAAAGGAAGCAATACCCCCAAATTCATTCCTAGAAACAATCAGCACTCTGATACCAAAAGATTCAACCAAAAAAGAGAACTACACCTCCCTAATGAACATAGATGCAAAAATCTTCAGTGAGGTACTGGCAAACAGAATGCAGAAAATCATCAAGATTATATATCATGACCAAGTAGAATACATCCCAGGAATGCAGAGATGGTTCAACATACACAAGTCAATAAATGTAATATACTATATTAACACAGCCAAGAAGAAAAACCATCTGATCATTTCAACAGATGCAGAAAAAGCATTTGACAAAGTCCAATATGCATTCATGATAAAAGACCCTACAGAAAATTGGAATAGATGGTCTTTATTTCAATTTGATAAAGACACCTGTGACAAACCAACAGCCAACATCATACTAAATGGAAAAACTGAAAACTTTTCACTCTAAAATCAGGAACAAGACAAGGATATCCACTGTCACTATTCTTATTCAGTATAGTTCTGGACACACTAGCCAGAGCAATTAGACAAGAGATATAAAAAGAATAAGGATAAACCAGGTATGGTACACTCCTATAATCCCAGCCACTTGGGAGGCTGAGGCAGGAAGATCATTGTGAGTTCAAGACCAGCCTGATCAAAGTGAGCTCAAGGCCAGCCTGAACTGCAGAGAGGGACCTGTCTCAGAAAGACAAAAATAAATAAATAAATAAATAAATTTAAAAATTAAGTAAATAAAAAATAAGAGGAAAGAAGTTAAATTATCATTATTTGCACATGACATGATACCCTACATAGGAGACCCCACAACTCTACCAAAATACTTGGACTTAATAACCAAATTCAGTTCCACAGCTGTATACAAAGTCAACATTCAAAAATCAATAGCATTCATGTACACAAATGGCAAACTCACTGAGAAAAATTAGGGAAATAACACCTTTCACAATAACATCCAGAAAGAAAGAAAGAAAGAAAGAAAGACAGACAGATAGACAGACTGAGGAATCAATCTAATAAAGGAAGTAAAAGACCTATATGTTGAAAACTAAAATACAGTGAAAAAGAAGAACAAAGAGGATATCAGAAAATGGAAAGATACTCCTTGTTCTTAGGATGAACCAATATAGTGAAAATGGCCACACTTTCAAAATTGTTATACAGATTTAATGAAATCTCAATCAAAATACCACTAGTGTATCACAGAATCTTACGAAACAATTCTAAAATTCGTTTGGAACCAGAAGAGACCTAAAATAGCAAAGGCAATTCTGGGCAACAAAGGCAGGGAATATCACAATCCCTGACTTGAAATTATACTGCAAAGCCACTGTGATCAAAACTGCACAGTACTGGCAAAAAAACAGACCTGATGATTAGTGGAACAGATGAGAAGATGCAGAAACAACTCCAAACATCCTCGGCCACTTCGTCTTTGACAAAGAAAGCCAAACACCTTCACTGGAAGAAAGCCTCTTTACTAAATGGTGCTGGAAAAATTGGCTTTCCATATGCCAAAGATTAAAATGAGACCCATACCTTCCACCATGCACTAAACTAAAATCAAAATGGATCAAAGATCTAAATATTAAAAAGACCACTAAATTTGCTGCAAGATAGAATAAGTAGAACTCTTGAAGACATTGTTATAGGCGAAAACTTTATGAACAAAACCTGGATTGCACAGGAACTATCACAAAGAATCAACAACTTGGATCTCAACTTATTGAAAAGCTTTTGCACAGTAAAAGAAATCACCAACAGAGTGGAGAAACAGTCCCCAGTGTGGGAAAAAAACATTTGCCAGCTGTTCCTCAGATAAACAATATCTAGAATAATAGAGCTAAAAAAAAAACAACAAAAAACAGACACCCCAAATTGAAAGACCCAATCCAAAAGTGGACATCTGAAATAGACACATCTTAGATGAAGCAGAAATGGTAAATAGATGAAAAAACATTCAACATCACCAGTCATTCAAGAGATGCAAATTAAAACAATGCTGAGATTCCATCTCATCCCAGAAAGAATGGCTATTATCAAGAAATTGACCAGTAACAAATGCTGGAGGGGCTTTGGGGAAAAAGGAACTCAAGTTCTCCACAGTTCATGAGAGTGTAGACTGGTGCGACCACTGTGGAAGTCAGTGAGGAGATTCCTCAAAAAACTAGGACTAGAGGCTCTATTCAACCCAACTACTCCCCTTCTTGGTATCTTCTTGAAAGAATTAAAAGCATCATACTGCAGCAATATATGCATATCCAAGTTTATAGCAGCACAGTTTCAAATAGTTAAATCTTGGAAACAGCCCAAAGGCCCATTGACTGATGAATAGATAAAGAAGATGTGTGGTTTTTTTTAATACAATGGGGCATTACTCTGTCATATAGAAAGATACGCTTGAGACATTTCTAGCTAAATAGATGCACTTTGAGACCATACTCTTAAGTTAAATAAATTGGATACATATGTTTAAACACAACATAGTTTCTCTGGTGTGACAAACCAAAAGTATAAATAAGGACCAGAATGCATAACAGACATTGAGAAATAGGAAGAAAATGTTCAAATGAAAAGGAGAATAAAGGTGGGGCAAGGGGGAATGGAAGGAAGGGAAAAGAAATAAAAAGAATAGAAGGGAAAAAATAAAAAGCTTTTGTAAATAAGCAAGGGAAGAGGGGCTGAAAGGCAGAGGAGTAGAATAGGGAAAAAAGAATCAAGATATATCATGTACAGGTGCAAACTCCCTATGATGAATGTGATCATTATGTGTATCTAAAATGTACCAATAAGATTTATAAAGATGCAAAAAGTTTAAATGGAGTAACTTAGTCAAAGTTTTCCAAATCTTTATATCAAGAGATATCTCAGCTAATCTACACAAGTAGTTCCAAAATATACTTCTGAAAATATAGCATGAAAACAACTATTTGTTAGTAATGGGTTCAAGGGTTATTTTTACCTTTATGAGCTTCAATTATTAGTTGATTTTTTTCACAATGTATGATATTTTTGTTTTAGAAATAAAATATTTTCACTAAAGGGAAAAAAAATCACAACTTGATTTAGTAGCCACTGTATTGCAAATTCTGTTGAAAATCAAAAGGCATATAATTTCCACCAAAACAATATGCAACTCTTTTTGGAAATGAATTTACAATCATTTTAGCAGAAAAAAAAAACCCCTCACAATAAAAATCTAAAATGAAAATAATTTTTGGAAGACTATTTATTCAAGTACTTCTAATAATGAGGACTTTTCTGGCAGGACAATGAGATTGTGTGCAAGAACCATACTGAGACTGAAACCAGATGTGTTACCTAAAGATAAACCAACCTATGTTTCTGCTTCTTAACTGCAACTTTAAAAGTAAAGCAAATCAATTATTCATGTCAAGTACTACAATGTCCCTATGTTCTACTACCAAGTGGATGGGCTCACGGATTGCTCTGCTGTCTCAGGACTGTCGTACCATCCACACCTTTTGTGGCAGACAATTTTAGTTGCTCACCCACTGTGCAAACTCCTTCCTTTCTTCACTAACAGAATACTGACCTTTTTTGGGGATTGCAATGTACCCCGCTAAAACACTAGCTTCCTTGGACACCCCCCCGCCACAGCTCAAGAAAGTCATGTGGTACAGTTCTAATCACTGAAAAAGTAAAGTTTTTAGAAAGCTTTGCTTGTGCAACAAATTTTTGCTTGTAATGTGAACACAACATCACATAACTTACCACAAATCGTATAACCATGGAACCACAAGCACAAAGACAGAAGTCACATATTAAGGATAGCAGACCAGGAAGACAGACTTCCTATTACCTAGGAAAACTAAATTCCAGCCAAATATGGTGGCCGACACCTATAATCCTAGCACTCTGGGAGGCTGAGGCAGGAGGACTGCAGATTTGAGTACAGTCTGGGCAACTTACAGATTTAGAGATCCCATCTCAAGATAAAAAATAAAAAATGTTTTAAAAGGCTAGGGATGTGTCTCAGTGCAAAGGTCCTGGATTTAGTGCCCAGTACTGCAAAAAAAGGAAAAAGAAAAAGAAATCCCTATTTGGTAAAAGCCACAGCAGTCAGAACTCTGGCTTGTAGAGTCAAATGCAATCCTCCTTACCTTTTTATAGTTGAGAAGATGAACCCAAAATCTGAAGGGAATTTGAGTGGACTTAAGAGATCAAACAAACTATACCAGAGTGCAGAATTAGGTAACTCTTTTAATAAGAAACTTTCAATCATTTGTTTCAGTCACAAAAACTAACAGCATCATTAAGAAAGATGGTGGAAGTTTGGTATAATAATTTCTTCTGGTCAACAATTTTCTGGAGTTCGTATCTTTAAAAAACATTAGTATTTTATGTCCAAAAATTTTAAAAATGTGCTTCCTTTTGGAATTTTGACATGTGGTATTCATGAGCATCATTCAAAAACATCTTTCTGGAGCCAAGAATGCAGTAACTCAATGCCAGGTCAAGATCTACCAGATATAAATGCAACATTTAGTGAGAAAGTATTTGCTAGAAATAGTTGGTTGCCCATTAATAAGTAACTCTCCTTTCAAAGTATTGGACTTGTGATTACCCTAATTTATTTTAAGGAACAACTTTCCACCCATAAGTACTATATTGTAACCATCTAAACAAATCAGCCACAGTCTCAGATGAAAATGTGGTACGAAAGGAGATAAACTCCAGAGAACTCAGAAATGCGTACTTTACTGGATTCTTCACAGTAGCTTATTTACTGAAATGTAGTAAGTATTTATGGACTGAATTTGTATATGAACCTTAAGATTCCAGGTGCCAGACAAGGTTTCTCAAGTACTTTCTAGTGAAAGTCCTTTAGCAGCAAGTCCCTTCCAGGTGAAGTTTCAGAGTAAAAGGGCGACACTTTCCCTAAGGTGAGGTACTGTGATGATCCAAGCCCTGGTGCACTGAGTCGTCAGCTCACTTTGCTTCTACCATATATCCATGTATTCCGAAAGGAACTGCCAAGATGGCTAGAAATTAGGTAGTAGGTGAGATCTGCTAATCCAGCAGTATTTTAGATTATGAAGAAATAAAGGGAGGGACAAATTGGAACATACTACTGCTCAAACTACAATGATATTAGCAATTAAAGTTTCCTGTGCATCAGGTTGGTGCTACATTTGTATTAGCTAATGTTCTTGTCACACTGTTCTCTGAGGTAGGTGTTACAATACATGAGAAGGTAAGTAACTCACACTTACTAAATAACACAAAGAGGAAATGCTAGGACCAGGATCAAACCCAGGCAGTACAGACTCCATGCTCTATACTGAGCATGTATTACTGAGCTATATACTATTTTCAACCCAAGGAAAGAAACAAGCAGGCAAGATAAGCCCACGCTAATGGTAAAAGATGCCTACAAAATGTCTCAAACTCCTCCCTTCAAGAGGTAGAGCTAGTTCTCCTTCCTTGAAGTGTGGAGCGCACTTAGACCTCTGCCTCTAAAAATGAAAAAGCAAAGTAAAGGTATGTGACTTTAGAGACTAGATCATAATAGACACCACGGCCATAACAGGCACTGTGGCTTTCTCCTGCCCTCAACATGAGAGAGTCAGCTGCTGTGTCATGGGGAACATTCTAGCACCCCATGTAGAGAGGCCAAAGGAGAGAGAAAGCAAGACTTCCTGCCAACAGCCACCCTCCACGTCCAGCCCAACAACCAGAAGGCTACAGCCCTAGACCACAGGCTGACATCAACTGCTTAAGACACTGGCCCAGGACTACCCAACTAACCTGCTTCTGAACTCCTGACCCATGAGACATGACATCAACAATGTTTTTAAACTATGTTGTTCTGACATAATTTGTAATGTATGAATACAAAGCTACTACTGTGAAAAGAAAAACTGCTATAGAATCTTCCATCAGAAGTGTATTTCTAGTATTAAATAACATTTGAAGAAGCTATCAATTGTACAATTAATGATTTTGTTAATCTTGCTCATGCTCTGGAACCAATAACCATTCTGATCATGGCGGAACAACATATGGAACAACATATGCCTGTGTCGGTTCAGAAGCACAATGAATTAAACTGATTCCTAAAATTCTACCTCACCTACTTTTCAAAAATTAAGCAAGGTCTGAAAATGTACTTCTGTGATAAAAAGTGCAAACTTGCATATAACAGGTCCTGAGAGGAAACCAAAAAACAAACAAAAAAGTATGTGAAGGTTGATAAATTACTCCTGCCTTAAACTGTCACATTCGCTTTCTTCTTTTTTTCCATCTTTTTAAGTCAATAGGAGCAATATATTCTACCTCCAAAAATCTATAAGAACAAGCTGTCTATTTGATTCCTGACAGTCTACTCAAGGTGCTAATCTGACATTATTTATAGACTCTTGATTCCTTTCTGAGCAGCTGTCATTAATAAAACAACTTAGGAATTCAAAACACTTTATTCAACTCAATTGCCTCCTGGAATTATTAGTCATGCTTCTCCAGGCTACAGCTGTGATAAAAGCTAAAGATGAACTATGTCTCAAAAAGGCTGTGATGAAGAAACACCACCCAAACCACCAGGATTAACCGCTGCACATTGACTGACACTCCTTTTAAAGCCCTTGTTCTTGATAGTTCAGGTTTCTTGTGATCTGGCTTGAGGTTTTCTGGGGTGTTTTCTGCCCCCAAAGTTGTAACTGTGGTCTCTGTTGCACACCAGAGCCATCATTTGACAATACAAGCGTGCTCAGAAGACAAACACCGGCCTATGTCTTAGTGTAGGAGAAGAGGAGGAAACTGTAAGTTGGTTTCTATCCTCGAAGCATCTGATACTTTGCCTACCCATCCTGCCCCATCCCAGGGTTTAGAACTCAAGTTCCCTAAAGTGAGAGCAAGTGGCACGGCCAGACTGGAGCCTGGGAAGTGAAGACTGAGGAGCACCTTAAATGAGGAAATGAAGCAGAGTAATTGAGAAAACAAGTGGGAAAGAAGAAATAGGTAATAAGCAAAAACAAAGAAACAAGATATATGCAAGAAAATAGGCAAGAAAAGGTGACAGCTTTTAGAGTAGATATGAGAACAAATAGGACTTTAAAGAAAGGAGAACAAGGAGAGGCAGAAAAATAATGTTCTTCAAAGGAAAAGCAGCAATGACAGAAGCAGATGGTGATAGCGAAAAAGGCTGACCCCAGCCTTCTTTGGAAACTAGGGAAAAACTACTGGTGCAACTAACATCTAGAGAACAAGAGACAGCCAGTGTGGAGGCAGTGTGAGGAGTGAGGTTCTGGACACGCTGAATATGGTGTCTGCAGAGTGACCAGTCAGGGATGTCTGTGTGGGCAGCTGGGGACTCAGACGGGCGTGGTCCAGAAGTGGGTATGTGGGAGCTGCCAAGAGGGCATCGTGAGGGCACACAGCCAGACCGTGTACAAGAGAAAATGATTAAGAGCCAAAGCCCAAGAGCGCCAACGTCTGAGGGGCGCAGTGAGAAAGAATGTCAGGATGGGTACAGGTGGCCTGAGATGCAGGACAACAGCTGGGTGAGAGGCTGGTGGGGGCCCCGCCCTGAGAGGCAGCAAAGGAAGCGCTGCTGTCCACAGAGAGACTTAGGTCCCACCAAGGTAAGCAAGCTGAGGGAGTGCATAGGGGAGACAAGGTGAGTTTATTCACAACAGGACAGCATGGTGACCTCCCTTCCGTGCTCCTTTACCTCCTTTTTGCTCCTTTGGGCAAACGTTTGTCCCGCTGTTCCTCTGTACCCTGTGCCTGTCTCCTGGGTTCCCAGTTGGTCTGAATCTGAATGTAGCTTCCTCTGTCTTGGGCAGTGCAGCATCTGCCTCTAGCACAAACTCCACAGATCCTTCCAGGTTTTCTGGAGGGCCCCTAGGGAGTGCGTATCAGTAAAAGCCTCAAAATGAGATTACCTGTGACCTACTTTTAGGAACTTATCCACAAGGGCTAATCACAGCTATGTAAATAGACAGCTATAGATACAGTAATAATTACACACTTTAAAAGGACCCATAGGTGCTGAGGGTATAGCTCAGTGGTAAAATGCTTGCTTAGTATGCATGAGGCTCTAGATTTAATTCCCAGCATTGCATTAAAACAAACAAACAAACATCAAAAACTAAAATCACCTACAATGTGGAAAGCTCTGAATTTGATCCCCATGCACTAGAAGTAAAACAAAGCCAGGTGTGGTGATAAATACCTGTAATTCCAATACTTGGGAGGCTGAGGGAGGAGAATTGTGAGTTAAGGCCAGCCTACACTACATGAGTTCAAGGCCAGCATGAACTACACAGGGAGACCTCATCTCAAAAACAAAAACCAAATCAAACCATAAGGAAACGAATCCCTACATATTTAACAAATACAGCACTGGTTTAAAAATCACAATGCATGCATACCACTGAATACTGTAAATCTCAAAATCCACACAGATCAGCAATAAAAAAGTTATACAAAACTTACACCCTCAGCACAATTAAGACACAAACTATTACAAGCTCAAATCATCTGTAAAAAACAAATACACCACAAATTTCAGTACCTCTATCTCCCAAGTCTCCCTTGTAAACCTCTACAGAAAGAGAATTTGAGAAAATGGCATGGAAGAGAAGCAAAGCAGAGGCCTAATCATTGCTGAAGATGGTGTTTACTCTAAGTACCCAAATACTGCTCCTCCAGGGCAGCACTGATCTGAAACAGGAATGGCAACTGGGAAAAATGGATAAAGAGGGAGG
>RJWT010033373.1:0-13919 GCA_004365215.1 Cuniculus paca
AAAAAAAAATAAAAAAACAGATAGAGAAACCCAGTTGCCAGCAACCAGCGTTAAGCAACATTCTCCAAGAAGCTAGTGGATGACTGCGGTCTCATTCTTCACACTGCAATTCTGTAAGCCAGTAATTATTCTATTCTTTAGCATCCCTGTACCATAAAAAGCCATTATCCACAAGTACAGAGTCAGTCAGCCATTCAGCACAGTGGAAATTATCCCATTAAAAACTCTTTTAAAGCTTACACAATGGAGATGAATTTATCACCAGTTGTGACACAAATGAATGTTCCATTTCTTTATTACATTGTTGTTTCCTTCTTAAATACTACAGGTTGAGCATCTTTTTCCAAATATCCAAAATCTGAAATACTCCAAAATCCAAAATGTTTTAAGAGTGCCAATAAGATACCTTAAGTGGAAAATAAATGCCATATGTGGCCTCATGACAGTTTGCAGTCAAACCACAAGAGTACTGAAAATATTGTACAAAATCTTTTCAGGAATGTATATAATATATATGAATATATATGAATTTTATACATACATATATGAAACATAAATGAATGCGATACTTATATTTGGGTCCAATCCCCAGGATATTTCCTTATGTATATGCAAGTATTCTAAAATCTGAAAAATTCTGAAACCCGAAACATTTCTGGCCAAGCATTTTAAATAAAGGAGATTCAATGTACAAAGATTCAGCTGCATGTAGTTCTCTACCTTAAGATAGGCTGGTGACTTAGGTTTCTGTCTCTATAACAAAATACTGGATATATTTAACTTCTAAAGAGAAAGGTTTATTTCGGCTCACAGCTTTAAAGTTTCCAGTCCATCACTGGATAAACCCCTTGTGTTTTGAGCGTCTGGTGGGGGTGCCGTATAGCAATGGCAGGGAGCAGGCTATGGAGGAAACATCTGGCCTCATGGCCAGGGAGCAGAAGTGAAAGAGGAAGTGGCCGGAGTCCCACAATCCCCTTTGAGTGTGCACTCACAATATCTATGGACCTTGCACCATACACCACTTCCCAAAGGTTCCACCATCTCCCAGTGGCACTGCTCTGAGGATCAAGCCCGTAATACCTGGGACCTTGGGGATGTTCAACACACAAACTATAACAAGCAGATATAAAACACTGACAACAAGTCATGCTGTTTGGTGGAAATGAGGAATTTTACTTTTGCACTGACCAATACTGGTTTGGTGGCTGTACCCAACAACCAAGTAGAAAGAGGATCTAATAGTGACAAAAAAGGACAAACCAATTGTACAGCCTCAATCTCTGTCTCCTGAGGTAGAACCTTGAAACAAAATTTACTGCAGAGAGATTAGAATAAGATGTAATGGGATTTCTATTTTAGGCTTCTGTCTTTTGCAAAAGAAAAGAGGACCAAGAGAGGGAATGAGGGAAGGGGAAGAGAATGAAAAAAAGAATTAAAATGTGTTGTATACATGTGCCTACTTCAAACAATAAGTGCAATCACACTGCAAACATGTACTAATAAAAAATGAAAAACAGAAAATATGATGTAATGAAAAGATGTAAGCTGAACTATGATATTCTGCAACCAAAACCAGGAATCGTGGGAGTGGAAAGGGAAGGTGCTGGGGAGGCCTTGGAAGTGGGGACAGGTGGGAGGAGCAGAGTAAGGAGGAGGTTATGTGTCTGTGTTGTGTTAATACATAAATCCAAGTCTGACACTGCAGCCACGGTTCCCTCCAGAGTGAGCATGAAGTGAAATGGATCTTGCCACGTTGACTTCAATCCAACATAGGAAGGAAGGAGTCTCCAGAAGGCATGAGTAGGAAACCAGCCTTCCGCAGGGTGTAACTGAGCAACAGTGATTCAGGGCTTGTAGCAGGGGACCATTTGGCTCAAGATCACCACCAAGAGTTGGAGTCAGAGGAAGAGAGACACAGGGGCCCTGAGCCTCCCAGCAGGGTGAACCTCCCAGCAAGGCAGTGCAACAAGAAAGGTGAGAGTCAAAATCAAAGGTCCTGGCCTCTGGTCCCTCCTCTGTGATTAACTTGCCATGTGACCTTAGACCAAACACCTACCCATTAGTTGCAGTTTCTTCACCTTTCAGATGTCTTCCTTGGGCACTCGGACAGCCCTTCTGTTCTTAACGCTCCCTTAATCTCTCCCAAACTGGACTGACTGTGTGTACTGCCCAGAAGGAGTAATTTTTCATTCCCATGATGGGCTGAACTATGACTCCTAAAATTGACTGTTGAAGCCCTAAGCCCCAGTATTGCAGAGTGTGGCTCTATTTGGAGACAGGGTCTTTAAAGAGGTAATGAAGGCAAAATGAGATCAGGAGGGTGGCCTTTCGTGCAGTATGACTGGGGTCTTTCTGAGATTACAATACAGAGGGGAGACCATGTAGGACACAGGAGAAGACGACTACCGTGAGCCACAGAGGGAAGTCACAAATCATCTTCCAGATGCGTGAGTCTCAAACTTGCAGCCTCTACAACTATGAAAAATGACGTTTCTATTATTTAAGCTACCCAACTCAGTTATGCATGTTTTCTTATGCCGGGTTGCCTCTCTGAGTTTTCTTTCTATTTATACTTTCACTCAGCAAATTTAAACACTTGGGGGCAAAGTGCTCACTGTATCCTCCCCTCCTCAGCAAAACACCTTCTCCCTTTCTCTTCTGTTTACTGTCTCTTAGGGTTTAACAAGCAGAGATTTTATATGTTAAAAACAAGGCCATTCACATGCACCCTATAGAAAGCAGTTTCCTTCACAAAAGGAGCCCTAGTGATAATTGAAACAATTCCCTTCAGTCTAGAAAAGGCTTGATCAAATAGGCACTATTTCAGGTAGGGGAATATATTTGCAGAAACTTACGTGGGGTGCGGTTAGCCATATGCACAAAAATCTTTAAAAGGCAGTCACACCCAAATGCTGATGATCTTAGGCAATGAAATGGATCACCAGGAAGCTAAGGGGAAAGCACGAGCTGCCACAAATGAAAATGTATCAGAGGGGAGCAAGGGACTGGTCTATGAACGAATGTTGCTGCCTGCCAAATTAACAATTTTTGTTAAAGCTTTAAAAGTATAGGTTCCTTTTGTCCTTGATAATGCGATTTAAGAAATTAGATAATAAATAAGAATATTCACTGCAACATTTTAAGAGGAAAACAATGTAAATGTCCCTGGAGAGGGTAAGTAATTTCACCATATAATGGAATATGGTATGTTTCAGTGCAGCAAGAGAAGTAGTGGGTGCGATGGAAGGAGCTCCAGTGACAGATGACAGAGTTTTAATCATTCCTTCAAACTAAGTGTCATTTGACTGTGTGACGTCTTTCTGAGAACAGAACATGCCTGTCTACCTGGAAATCTATGGGTCCAAGGGTAGCAAGCACAGGTCTGACTTACTGCTGCCAGCCCAAACTCGGGCAACATGCAGCTACGCAGTCAATGGAACAGAGTCAGCCGGCTCTCCTCACATCTCCATAACTTTCTCAGGCTTCAAAAAAAAAATCTACAATACAAAATCCTAAAGTCAGGGATTGTATCACAACTTGCTCACTTCCAGGAAGTCAACCTTCAGCCTTCCCTGGGTTCTGTCCACATCCCAAAGGTTAAGCTGCATTATCTTGTGGATGTGCTGAACTACAGGGACGTGAAAAGATTAACGAAAATAATACATGGAGATTCTACTTCTTGACTGTTAAATGACCTTGAAAGAACCCTTTGCACTTAAAAGTAAAACTCTTTGAGTTTTTCACCCAAGTGAGACGTTGAGAGCTTCAGGTCTGCCTGGGCCTCAAAAACTTGCTTCCTTCCCCTCCCTGGCAACAGTGCGGTCACCCCACAGTCATGCCTGTGTCTGGCTGGGTCACCTTTGGCACTAGAACTTCTTACTACTGATCACCCTCCATCCACTCCTGTCAATCATAATCTGGGCCTTTGTTCTGTGAATGACTATGATTTCATTGCATCTGTCAAATGCCTAGGGGTTATATTTAGGCAGCTACCATGGTCGGGTCTGAGTCATGATCAGTAACTAGATATTAAGACTAGAAGCCTTAAAGTTCTGGAGATGTTCTAGTGGCTTTCGAACATGGAACTTTAACATTACACTAAGAGGCTGGCATGATAGCATCACTTTTTCTTGAACCATTGACAATTTTTGTTTGCTTCTTCAGAACTAAGTCACCATGGGGGCCATCGTTACCTGACTGACCTCTGGGTCATAGAAGATGGAGATGGTGGCAGACAGGAGGAAGCCGAACGGATCAGTTCCACTGCTGCATGGATGGAATATACAAAACAAGTTTTCCTGTACTCACAATCCCAAAAACCAGAGGGAAGAGGGTTCACATACAGAAGAAGCTGCATGTTCCAATATAAATACAGCACTAGCAAGGGACCACAGAGTTACTTAAAAATAAAACAGATCTAATAGTCCAATTTACATAGCACATTTTGGAAGTAAAAAAAAATCTTCCCAGAAGAATTAAAAAACCTTCCACAGTGATAGATGAGCACACATGTTTATAACAGCACAATTTGTAATAGCTAAATCTTGACAACAATCCAAATGCCCATCAGCTGAGGAATGGATTAAAAAAGATGTGGTATTTTTATACAAGGGAGTACTACTTGAGCTCAAAGAAGGATAAATTTGAAACTTTTACAGGTAAATGGATGCAACTTGAGACCATACTCGTAAGTGAAATAAATCAGACTCGCTTATATAAATATCATATTATCTTCCTAGTGTGAGAAACTGAAAGATTAAATAAGGTCTAAAATGTACAATAGATATTGTGAAATGGGAAGAAATTTTCCAAAAGGAAAAAGGATCTAGGCTGGGGGAAAGGAGAAAGGATCAAAGGGAAAAGGGAAAAGAATGCATCAGTTATACGATTAGTGTCTCTTAGCTCATTGAAAAGGAAGGTTTGTGCTAATATTGATTAAAGAGATTTTAATGCCATATCTTATACTCTGAATAACTACTTTAAAGATAACAATATGCAATGTATTGACTGTTGTTCTATTATTTTGTTATGAAATTTTGGTTTAGCTTTTTTCCATAAAATTAAAAAAAAAAAAAAAGATGTTCCTGTAGCCAACCAGGGATTGTTGGTATCAGTGAGCGTTCTCACAACAAGTATCTTAGTAGGTATTCGTTAGGGAAATCAAGTATGCAAATATGTTCAAAATAATTTCAATCATTACCTTAAATAGCCCAAGGTAAAGAATACAAATATATTTTTGGACTTGTAAAGGAGGTAGATGTTCAAAATTCTTGCAAAAATTGTGTAACCAAAGCGATGATCCACCTGAAAGCAAGGTTGTATTCTAAATAAATACCAACGACTTTCATGCATTGGGAACCACTTTTCCCTGCTTTGGCCAGTTAATGTAGCATAACTAACTCACGTCACGTCTCAGATGGGAATAACGAACACTGAATCTGTGAAATCTAAAACAGCACAGAGCAGCATTTTAATCAACGGCTGTGCTGCAGATGGGACTACAATAAGCCCCAGTAAGCACACACTTCAGGAAATTTTCAGGCAGGAAGCAAAGATACAGGAAAGCCTATGCAATCGACAATTATCAGAAAAAAGGAAAGGAAGTATTCCACACCAGTAAAACTCTGTGTATATAATTAACTCTGCAGCCTGCTGAGTCTTTTCAAAGTGGAATAAATCATGATCAGAATAATAAAAGGGTGTGTGTAGACATAAATTCGGGCTCATACACCCTGACTTGTCCATGGAGAATTTACTTTTATTAAAAATACAAAAACCTGCCATTGCTATTTGAATTGCAATTTGAGAGAAGAGCCAGAGTATTTCTGTTGACTGCCAATGACTGAACTTTCCCATGTGTCCCATGCTAAGATGAACTTGAACTTGACCCCCTTCCCTTGTGGCTCCCAGAGCTGAGTCCAGACAACAGCAGCTGAGTCTTTGTCCTCCCCTCCCGAGTGTGCCCATCACCCCGTCCAGCCCAGAGAACTCACGGCACACTGGGCTGCCCTTTCACGCCAGCTCTGCAACTGGAATTAAGCAATTAATTGCAAAAGTAGATAATCAGCTGTTTATTGTCAGTCTTCCCCTACCAATCTGAATGCTTGGTGAGGAAAGCTCTTTTGTTCCATGGCTTGAGTAAATATATGTTGAATGAATAAATTATAGTTACTGATTCTTTCACCTTAATAAAGAGCTATCACTGGATGAATCTTGAGAATAATTTCTTCATAAAACTCTAGAAGAAATTCAGCTTTCATGCTGTAGCACCAAGGCTTACGCCACTTACTAAGGTGGTCCTAGTCATTCCCTTCTTCTTTGTCTAACTTTTAGAAACCTCTAAATCCTCTCTTTGCTTGGACCTGCTGGTGAAAGTTAAATCCATTTGATATTATCGTTGCTTTTCACAGGGTCCAGGGAAACACATTCCAGCTACCTCCTAAAGTGACTTTCAATAGAATATATAACATACAATGAAACAAATCAAAAAACCTAAAACAAAAAAAATTTAACACCCACCTACGTGACGTAATAGATGAGATAATGTAACTGGTATTTTAGTCAATTTGCTATCTGGCATCTTGTTTGGGAGGAAATGGTGAAAACCATTCATGAAATTTGTTCCTTGTCAAGGTGGATTACCCTGTTCCTTCATCTGTCAGATATGAGAACGTGGAACCCACACTTTGTGACAATGGACATAAATGGACACTATGTTAGTCAAGTTGCTGTGATGGCAAGACACACAGAGACCCTCAACCATGTCTCAAAGAATAAAGGTTTACATGCAAAGATGGGAAGAAGTAGAGGATGGCCTCCCTGGAGGCCCTACCAGCACAGGGAGACTGCAAGGAGGTGACCTCCCCAATGGGTGGGCTTCTCAAGACTGGGATGGAGTGTGGGCTCCTCCCACCAACAGAAGTTGGTGTCACTAAAAAGACGCCATCATTAATTAACAAACACCTGTTCCTTCCCATCACTATGTGGTTCCAGCCACTACCAATCTGCCACTGTGCTTTTTCCTGTGGTTACTCTAAACGTCTTCTCCCAGTTCATAGCTTCCTTACTCGCACTTTCTGCTTACTCACAGCTTATACTTACTCAACTCCTTTCTCTCCTTCCTCTTATGTCCTTTAGTTTTTAATAATATAACCAGTTAACCAACGTGACACGTATGTCCAACCTAGACCCCTGCAGGAAACTTTGGGTAGCTTCGGTCACCCTGTTCCCACTGAGCAGAATTCTTGTGCAGCCCTCTTGGGTCACCTCTGTCTAGTCAGCAGTAACCAGAGAAATGATGTCATGTGGGACAGAACATTGTTATCCACATATAGCAAACATTAATTAGGGCCTTAAGGCTTTGGGCATTAAAAAAAAAATAAGCATGGTTATTCTGTGTCAAGAATCAGACACTAGTTCATTGAAGAGAAATATGATAACTAAACTTGGAATGCAAAACAGTTCTCTATTTCTTCAAGTGGAATAACAAGTATTCAGATTTTTCTCCTTTCTCCATTTCTGTCCCTTTCATGTTTGCTACCAAAAAAAGGGCAAAACCTGCAAGAATCAAAATGCCATGGTATAAACACAAAATCAACAACTAAGTAACTAGGTCCTTTGTTTTAATATTGACTTTTCACTTTCTAAATCCATTTTCTCATTCTACTTTTTCATCAAAACTCTACTGCTCACAAATACAAATATAATAGACAAAAGCCTGAGAATTTTGCTTCAAATGACAGAAAAAAGTTGAAGTTCACCCTTGCACCACATCCAGTTTTCTGCCATCACAAAACTCTTATTCAATCCCTCTGTGGAGGAGAAGCATATTACATAAAGGAACAAAACCTTCCTTTTATCTGCTTTTCAACTTATTATGTCTGAGTATTTTCATAGAAGTTGTTTTGGTAGGCTTCTGATGGTTACTCATGACATGATAAACTACAAAATTTTAAGTCAGGATAATAAAATTATAGTATATTCCAAATCTAAATTATTTTAGGTCAGAAAAATCTTCCCAAATTAATCATTTTCTCAGTGGCCCAGGTTCCAAATAATAAATTTATAATCATGAAATTTTCTTGGCAGAAGACAGAAATTCTTTGAATAAACAAATAACTGTATTATTTAATGATACCGTAAAAAGATTCATTCATACTTTTGGAAAATTAAGAAATTCAATTTATGATTTGGTAGAAGTGTTTATGAGTGGGCATCACCTACAGTTTATCAGAGTACAATTCAGAAGCATTATGCATCAAAGAATGCCTTTAGAAAATAATACAATAAGGCTAAGATCCAATTCATTGAAATTTATATGAAGGTTTTTTTAAAAAGAACTAACTCGCTTTTTTAATTAGGGGGAAATGTTCCACGATAAATGAGTGATTCTTAGCTAAGAAAGAAACCAGAGTATTATTCCACTCATGTTCTCAATTTGTACATTGTTAAATATTTTGCTTCAAGCTATTCCTGTCATCTTACAAATACAAAAAAATTAAAATGATACCAGTCAAGGTACATGAGGAATTTAATTTTGAAAGAAGCTCACTACAATGATGCATTACCGCAGTACTTTGATATGAAGTTAGAAAGAATCTGAGACTGAGAAAGCATCAGATTGCTATCACCTGAAACTGAGTTAATTCTGGGGAGGAAAACACGCTCAATGACTCGCCCGTGTAAATGTTCTGCAGCCAGCACGCGTCAACATGTTCAGTGTGAGTGGTCACAATAAACCTAATACCCAGGTTTCATACTGTGTTACCTGTGACTAATGACCCATGTTCCAAGAAACCACGGTAAGAGCCAAGAAGTAGAACCATTTTGTTGTATCCTGCATTTATTTAAGCAAATCAAATGTGTAGAGATAGATAGGAAATGAACGCATTATAATGTTTTACAAGTACAGAAGAGAAGACCCTGAAGGGAGTGCATGTGAGAGCACAGTTCTATCATAGGAGAACATCTGCATGGACCATGTGAAAGCCACAGCCCACACGTCCATCTATCAGTCCCATTCTGACATCATTCAAATAGCTTCAATAAGTGATTTGCTTTCAAACAAATACTAATACTATTGAGTATGGTAGTCTCAAAGGGTTTGTGAGGGAACCACACTATACATACGGGATGCTAGGCTTAGGGTGTTATCCAATGCCATTGCACAGTATGCAGGAGGAATAATGTCTTATTACACATTTACTGTGACATCCACAAAAATGTGAACTCATTTGCATAGGTTAGTCCTTTGGGCAGCATGATCTTTCTCCAGTCCGCCAAGGCTTAAAGATTCACAGTGTAGAGGAAAGAAACATGAATTAAAGCGTTTCTACTAAAATAGATTTTAATAGCTGGTGTTAACAATTTGCATAACAAAAGCCAAATTATATTAATAACATCGAATCATTCTGTAAGCCCCTTCATTGGAAAAACATTAAATGTTTCCTTCAAAACTGTTAATGCTCTCAAAATTAGTACAGTCTTACAAGTTAATAATCAACCATAATTGTACATATTTTGAAGCAAACAGAAGTCAAACCACAGAACAGTTCAAATTTGCATTTTTATCACAGGTCAAAGACCAGTAGTTCCACACATATCATGCCTGTCAGACTTGGTGCTGCTTCCAAAATGCTCAGTAATTCACTTTATGGACACAAAAGGAAGGAATTGTGGTGCAGTTTTCTCTTTGTCCTTTAAAATAAATTCTGAACAACAACTGGATTACAAAGTGTGCACTATACAAACTGGATACCAGATATCAAACTCAAAAAGCAGATGAAGTGCCCCTGAATATACTGAAGGTATATGGACAACCAGGGCAGAGGCCTGCCTGTGGGTCCCCCTAGTCTGAGCATCGTGGGTGGCAATGTCTTGACTTTTTCTTGACTCTTTTTGATCATCAATAGTTGCTATTTAGTTGCCAACAAAGGGTCCCAACAGGCATGGAACACTTGAGAAAGAGACATTTTAGCAAACTTAAATTGGTTTACACAGCTTCTTACTTAACTAAAGCTTTCTGATCCTTATGCCAGGTTACCCATCACTACCATCCGGCCACTGTCAGATTATCAGAAGCAAAAGCTAAGGTGAAATTAACCTGTAAAGTTCATCTTACATAGTGAATTCAGCCTCATCACATAATTATTCTATCATACAATACATATTTTAAAACTCAGACCTAAGGTTTAATGTTTATACATCTCAACTATATATAAATCCACAAAAAAACTTTTCAGAAATAGATGAAAGAAGTCAGCATTTTCTAAAGTTCTAAACCTTTAATGGTAAAATACAATCAGCCATCACCTGTAATATTTGTCAGGAGCATCCCTCTTCCCCACCACAAAAATACCAATCATGTATAACAAAATATTACTATAGACTAGGCAGAAACTTGATTGCTTGGTTTTTTTCCCAAGACCATAATGGATAAACAAGGGTAATCAAAAAGGCACCTATTTTTGTATAACATATTTGTAGTGTAATTTTGGTATAAACTATATCTACTACCTATTGGGATGTTATTAAAGATCACTCCCATTTTCTTTACCTTTTCATTAAAAACTTTCTACTGAAGTTGAAGGAACCTGAAAACAAGGTGTACCTCTTGGGTCTCTACTCTGTCTGTTAAAAAGAAGTATCTTCTTCCTAATTCCCAGAGTGGTATAAAGTTCAGCACAGAGAGGATCAGGAAAGAAAGACTGTGGTAAAACTAGCAAAACCACACCATCATCATCTTTAAGCAACGTACCTCATGGCAAAAGAGAGGCTGGTCTAATTTCATCCATATTTATACAAGGTGCTCATGGAAATTGTGCTTACAAATTCCTGTGTGGTCTACGGAGGTCAGGAGGCGTGGGAAGATGCTGAACCTCCAAAGAGAGCTGACAACCAGATAAATATTTCAAACTGGGCTACGCTACGGATGTGCAAACAATAACAAGAAGACATAAAGAATTCATTTTGCCATAGGTTAGAAGTAGGCAGCTTTCTAGAGGAGAATTAGTAAAAACATTTACTACACAAACAACAAAAGCAATATATTCTGTTGCTATGCTTTTCTCAAGAGAAATAAGACACAGTCTGGTTTTCAGAAACTTTTGAAAAATGTATCCAACTTCTCCTTGTGCTTTAGTCCAGTTTGAGAGCACATCCAGTTTAGAGAACATGTGCATACTCTCTGTGCTTGGCATATACAGTCTTCTTTAACGTGATTTTTAAAGGACTTGCTTTTAAACTCTTTCCTAGCTGTCAGTGTTGTTTATCAAACTGAAGGTGGGTGGGAGGCATGTGGAAAATGGAAAAGCTGTTCAAGAATGTAGGTTTTAAAAATGATACGATAAAAGTAGCACTTTGATATTACACCCATACGTTTCCTGTATTCTACTGAGAATACAGTAGAACATCCTGACGAGTGTTAGTAACAATTTCAACACTATCGAGTTATAAACCTCAATAGCAGGAAACATCTTGTTCTGCTTCAGTCTTTATTGAAAATAAATACTCTCTAGATGAATTGTGATCAGATCTTAATTCCTAAAGGCTTAAACATTTTGCTATACAAGTATTGTGTAGCTTAAAATTTTAGGGCACAATACATATTCCCCAAATTTGTATTGACTTTTTACATTCAGTGAATCTGATTTTAAAAATCAGTGGATGAGAAAAGCATGAAACAACAAACTGCTACAGTATGGTACCTTTCTTGATTACGAGCATCATTTCAAGTCTGCTTCCTTTCCTCTATATATGTGCTGTGTATCAAAATTTGTACCTGCCCTACATTTAGTCTGTAAATTTAATCAACAGTCACTCTTTTTTGATACTCACATACAAAAAGTGGTCTGCCTGGGTGAAATATAAAGGCATATTTAGTATAATAAAATTGAGTAGGCTTTTTGCCCTTTGTTTTAATGCACAGATTCTTGGAAAATTAGATCTGTATACAAGACATCAAGACAGATACACCGTTTAATTAATTTAATCATGACTGGCCATTTAAGTGACAGAAAATCAGGTAAGCTGGTCATTTGGTAATCTGTGAAATCCCTTCTAAAACAATTCTAGTAATTTACCTGAATTTTTCTCTTTTCAATTTTACATCAGTGCCATGTAGATACAGCTTTAGTATAATGAAGCTTATTTTGTTCTTTAAGTTTAATAAAACAAAAGCACAGATTTTCAAAAGTATGTTGCTAACTCTTAAAAGGTATAAATGAACCATTTTTGGCCTTTAGTAAACATTTCAATAAAAGATGTTGTAACAGGATGTTTTGTTAATGTCTTCTAATATACAAAGTAGATACTCCCAAGACATTTTATTACATTTTTTTGTACTTTTACTGTTTTCAATTTCATCACAATAACACAGTCAGACCCTACATGAATGACACCCTGTTGCAAGTCACAATAAAGGGAACAATCAGAAAAACACAGAACTGCCAGTGGACATCAATCTACTGGTGACCTTCACTGCAGGCACTGAGAAAATCCAGCATGGTTTACCCTTACGGCTGGGAATCAAGCAAAAGCCTGCAAAGTCACTCAAAACAAGATCATTCCTTTCTTTGGAAACTACCCTGAAAAATCTCAGATGATATACCTATCTCGTCCTTTGAAGTTAATTTAGAAAACAAAAACCAGAGAGCAGAAAGGAAGTTTTTTGACGAACCAGTCTTAGAAGAAGACTACGTTTCCATTCCTCAATCTGAATATCATTTTCCAAAATAAGAAAACAAATCATCTCTGTACAAAGCAAACTCATCTGCTGGAGGTTTTTTCCAGTACACTCCAAATTTCCTATGTTCATCGGGTTCTGTTAAATTTTCATCACTTTTAATTCACAAGTGGCATTAAGCTAATGAAGGCTGTTCAGTAAGTACCTAAGTCACTTATTTACTAGAGTATACAAGTATTTCCTAAGGTGTCAGGCCTTCAGTTCTAGAGTGCAATACAGCAAGAAAATCTCAAGCAACTTTTAAAGATGTTTTTCCGATAAGGTGGTAACTAGAGGACAGACAGGGCTTGTAGATATCAGCCACATGGTTTGCTTTAGTAACAGAAGCCAAACTTACGGGACATGCAACAGGGTAAAGGTTCCTAGGGAAATAATACAGATGACATTAAACCTTGCCCTTTGCAGAGTAGCTGTGACATTATTTGGTCCTGACATTCTGTGGGACCAAGCATAAACTCGAGTCCAAAGAATGTAAATGGAAAGTAGGAGATGCCTTGGTACAAACGAGACATAAACAGACCCCAGTGGCCTAGGGAACAAGGAAATGTCCTGTTCAGTCCCTAAGGCCACCAGTCAGTCAATGTAACTAACTAGACTGTCATTCTGCCACTGCTTACATTTATTATATCTGGCAATTTCCACTTGAATTGGAAATTGCTTAATGACTCAAAAGCGAAACAGTTTGTAAGTTATTGGCTGTGTGATTGAGTAAAGAGAATTGGCTTCTGATTATTCCAAAGGGACAGGTAAGAAGTTTCATACACTCATTACATAGAAGGGACAATCAACATCTCTATTAAAGGCTACAAAAATACATTTCCCAGAAGGGTTCAGGAGCCAATCAAAGGAAACCGCAAACACAATTAGCAGCACCAGGCCTCCAGACGTCAGGACTTTGTTTACAGGAATTACTGAGAATGCTGCTGTTTTCGGCCCAAAGTCATTCCTACTTCCTGGTACCTTGTGTCTAATTGTCAAAGTAAGGGTACATTACTGGAAAATAACTGCCAAGTTGTCTTAAAAGTATCTTCTAGGTTTTAAAAAGATTAGGTTTAGAATACATTAGAATAAAGCTCAAAGGGTAGGGAGAAAGAACTAATTGACGAACTCGATGTAATTTGCCGGGAGCATGCCCGTCCTCCCGGTTCGCTGCACCGTGCCGTACATCCAGCCATCA
>RJWT010033374.1:0-13916 GCA_004365215.1 Cuniculus paca
TTTTAAATAACATACATAGGTAACACCTGAAAACCAGTGAAAAATGTAGAAAGCTATATATTTATAATCATAATAGTGAAAACCAGAAATGCATCTGATTACTTGATGAGTCACAGTACGTTTTAAAAATAACTGATATATCATCGGCCAAGGAAAACACCCTCCACAGGAGAGCAATTTTAAAACACACCAATACTTAAGTTATTTATACACATTTACCCATACATATATTTTAAGATCTATGCAATATCTTAAAAGCAATCACAAAATCAGTCTTGAACTTCATTCTCATCTGCATTTTAATGATTCCAAAATATAGCTGCATTTTAGAGCTTGAAGTTGCATATTGCTACATTACTAGTTCATTGCATTGTGGCTTTCCATTTTGGTAGCAATAAATTCTAGTAAACAGAGCCATTAACAGCATTTTTTTATAGGGTCAAATGGAGCTATGGCACCAGAAGTGTGGTGCTAAGTAAAATTTGAAGGTTACTATGTTACGCTCAACTATTTATTAAAGCTTTAAAATCAGGTCTTCCCAGGGATGTTTTGATATTTTTCATGATCTTTTCTTCCCTTGACAATTCATGCTTTTATGTGGCAATTTGTAAAAAATGATTACCTAAGATTTCACCAAGTTTAAAGTTCCCATTAAAATATGAGCTTTAGAAAAAATATGCCCCATAAATAAAAGTAACTGAAATGGTTCATGAGCATATTTAGAGATATATTTTACAATTTAAATATAGGAATAATGATTTGGAATATTCTAATATATGGAACATCTTTAATTAATAAAATTATAGAAATTGAGGTTTCTTATATCTCCATGAATATGTCATACAATACCAACATAATATTGCACCGTAAAAGCCATTCCTTGGTTCTGAAAATTACTGTCTACTTCCTGAAGTATCTCTCAGGATATGAAAACATATCATAATAAATTCTTTTGCATACATGTGATTTCAACCTACAAGCATAAAATTTAAAAAAACTAGGTAAATTTATAATTTCTATTTTGCCTCTTATTTTGGGCTCATAAAAATAACCTACTTTTAAAATAACAAAAACATATAATGATATGTTAAAAATCCTACAATATCATTTGAATTTTAACAAAACTTGAAAAGATGTTAATTTTGAAAATAAATCCAGTACTACACTGCTACTGAAGTACCACGAGAGATATGAGGAATTTTTTTGGTTGACTCATAAGTAAACATTTTAAACAAGCAAAATATATTTATTTTAATTGAAATAGAAACATATAAGTAAAATATTATAAACATCATTGCACAGCTGTTATTAGTAGAGAAAGGACTCAATCCAATTTAGGTTTCAGAAAGTGAATTGATTTAAAAACAAAGTCACCAAATAGATACATAAATGCATGTTCTAGCACTTCTAAAAACAAAAAAGGAGGAGCATAGTGTCTTAAATCCCCAATATATGCTGTAGTTATTAGAGGGGGGCTTTTTTTAAATTAAATTTTGATATGATTGTTGCCCTATTAACTCCTTTACTAAAGTAAACTTTTAATAAATTTTTTAAATTGCATTTTCTGTCTTTTCACCTGCATTGTTCTGGTAACTTTGTATTCCATTCCACAAACAAACATCTCAGATATCATCAACCTGAATATAATTTACATGCATTTACTCTTTAAATGTGTTACTTGAACGTGGCCATTGTGGTTGTACTTACATTATTGATGTGTATTCTCTCCAAAACAAATGCAAGACAAAAATTCAATAGGTGGCTGACAGCACTTGTCTCGCATATTCTGTAAAATGCTTCTGCCTGGATCACACAAAATTCTTTGTAAGACAATTTTCAAAGTATTTTCCTTTTTGCATTCTCTTCTGGAGGATTCATAATGAACTATACTTTCATTAAATTGTCTCTGAGGATGTGCTAGCATTTATGCAACCATAAGTTTTGATAATTCATTCCCAAATAGTAGAACTTAGTAGACTATTAATGTAAATAAAATATTCTTTTTTAAAAGTCCATAAAGTAGAAACATTTTATGGTTCTCTTTTATGTGTTTATGAAGTTCGTTCTGAGATATTTTGTTTCTCAAGGTCAGAGGAATATATTCTTATCGAAATAAGTTATATTTGCATGCTTCCAGAATATACAGAAAGTCCACAACCTATTTGAAAATTTCCCAAACATTCAAAATGCAACTATATACTTAGTTTCTTAGGAAAGACTTACTCTGTTTTTCTTCTCCAAAATTGTATCCATTGTATTTATAACTTTTCCAAAGCAAGGTAGAAGTAGAAAAATGAAATGAAATTTAAATATTTTACTTGGTTACTGATTAGCATACATTTGACTAAAAATTCAAAAATTAAAATGGATTTTAATGCATGATTTTCATATATAATCTATCATAACCCCTTTAAGAGAACAATTAAAATTATATTGCACTTAGAAAAAGCAATAGGATGACTCTACATATCTCTTAGAATGGATTTTAAAATAAAGCTATCAAGTGCAGGCAAAAATACAGAGCAAATAGAATTTGTATACATTTTAATGAAAATATGCACAGAAGCAATTCTGGAAAACAGTTCCTCAGTCTCTTATAAAGTAATCATGCTAACCAGAATTTCTATTCCTAGGCATTTAAGAAAATTTTGAAAACTTCTAATAAAACATTATGTAAATGTTTATAAAAAAGTAGTACCTCAATTTATTTATGCAAAGCATATGAATAAATGACAATGATGGAATACAACATATCAACAAAACATGGGATGAAATTATTTCAACTACTTGTGTCTCTATATCTTATTTATATAAAAGTAATTTTTAATAACTTTAGCACATAGATTTTTATAAGCATGAAAATTATATAATATATGTGAAAGTCCTATTGACTTGGCTAAAATCATGCAAAAACTCAATTGGATTTCCTAAAATAAAATTAGGATAATGGAGCTTTACCATTGCTGTGATTTGCCAAATACAAAGAACTTCAATGTTTCAATAAAATAATGGTCTGAAAATACATGGAAAGTAATAAATACTTTTGGTGTAATTGATGCATTTTATTCATTACCACCTACTTCATGAACTCTAAATAGAAACTGCAAAATATATGAGAAATAGCAGTTCATTTCAGATTCAAAGTAACAGGATTTAGCCCGAGCGTGGTGGTGCATACCTGTAATCCCAGCACTTACTTGGGAGGCAGAGACAGAAGGATTCTTGCAAGTTTGAGACCAGTCTGGTTACACAGTGAGATCAAGTCCAGCCTGAAGTGCATAACGAGACTTTGTCCCCCCCCAAAAAAAAGAAAGGAAAGAAAAAAAACTAACAGGATTTGACTTTTTACTGCAGATAACCTTTCACATGGGATCAGCCACATAGTAATTTAGTACACTTAACATCCTTAATTCTAATCTTTCATTTCAGAAATAAAAGCTAAGATTTTTGACATGCAAATTTGTACAATATATTAAATGTTAATGGGTTTAAATAAATTAGTTGGACATTAATTTAAATTTGTAACTTTACTTAATAGTGATCATTTTTGTTCTGAGATATATGGTATACACTTACACTTGTAAGCATTGATACACAATGCTCACATCCCCTGAGATAATATCCCTCAGGGGACACTAAAACATCCCCTGAGTTTATTATTTATTATGTATTAGTTAGTACCAAATATTGTTGCAACTGTTCCAGAGAAGAGTATATTGCACAACACACCATGTGGTCTTCCATTATACCAAGTATCATTCTTGCACTCCTCAATATAATATTGTACAGTATAGCTGAACTACCAAGTAAGATAGCCAAGGCAACATCCAGAATTTATGTAAAACAGTTCCTCAGTCTCTTATGAAGCAATCATGCTAACCAGAATTTCTCTTTCTAGAATTTCTATTTAAGAAATATTTGAAAACTTCTTTTTTCCTGAATAGGATCCCAGAGGTACCATAACAAATATAAGAATTTTCATTACTATTCTAAACTTTATTATGACTACAAACTCAAAATTTTATTTTTTACATTTTTTGTGTAGTGTGTGAACGCACTTTTGAAGTGAGATTTTGCCATCATATTGATATTATGAAAATAATATTATCTGAAAGTATAGAAAGCTAAACTGGGCTCTATTTTTGTGAGGTGGCATTCATATTATCATGAAAGTGCTAGGAAGGGATAATGTTTACTTTTATAATTTTCACTAGGTTTTCAGTAATATCTGCTAGGACCACCAGGCTAACTAAAATGTGTAGTCTCTGTGTGATATACAATTGCCTTGAAGAACATTTCACTTAGATATCTAATATGTATTTCAAACTTTACATCTGTAAGATTAAACTGTTGATTTGCCACCCCAAAATCTGCTTGTCACAATGCTCTGCACCTAAGTTTTAAAGTGTATGCATTATTGACTTTCTACTTTCTATTATCCCATATACAATCGGTCAATAAATCCTTTCAGCCTTACTCTCAAAATGTATTTCAAAACCGATGACATCTGTAACCAGTATTAAATTTAGATTAGCACTACCTTCCATCTGAATACTGTACCAACTAAATTCTCCCTCTCAACACCCTTGTCAAAAGTCTGTAGTGCACAAATAGTCGTGAGTCTTCATTTTAAATCTGTTAAATGATAGAATGCTACTTTCAGAACATTCCAGAGTATTGCCATCTGAGGCAGCCAAGAAAATATGGCTGTTCATTCTCCAAAGGCAACGACAGTATTCAATTACCTGCTAATAGTCCCTGTGTTGCACCTGAAATCAACCACCTGCTTATTGCTGAACTCACATTTTTCCATGGGAGACTCCCCACGAATGGCCGTGCCACAGAGCTATTGAAGTTGACTCCTTCCTGTGCCTACACCAACCTACAGCCCTAAAGCTGGCATCCTAATCAGTAGTAAAGAAAACTGA
Organism: Cuniculus paca; assembly: GCA_004365215.1. Classification (NCBI taxonomy): domain Eukaryota; kingdom Metazoa; phylum Chordata; class Mammalia; order Rodentia; family Cuniculidae; genus Cuniculus; species Cuniculus paca. Next base: position 4,929 of record RJWT010033374.1, read on the forward strand.
AGACTTCTAAGTGAAAAAAAAATCAAGGTAGTTACTCTAACTCCTTAAATTTCATTGAAGGTCTTCACTCTGAAAATGCAAGAAAAAGATATAAAGATATAATGGGAAAGGGATATGTAAAGCTGTCTTTATTCACAGACAAAAAAGGTGTATTAGAAAATTATATCACCTAAAAGCAATAAAAGATGTAATGCATGAATTTTAGTTGCCATTTTTTTATTTGATCTTTTATTTTGGGGGTGTCCAATTTCTTTGAATTCTTTGTATATTCTAGACATTAGTCGTCTGTCCAAGGAGTAGCTATCAAAATTGTTTTCAAATACTATAGGTTGTTTCTTTACTCTATTGGTTGTTTTTTCAGGTGTGCAGGAACTTTTTAAATTTTATATAATTCCATTTGTTGATTCTTCACTTTTTCTTGTCCAACTGGGGCTCTTTTCAGGATGTCTTTCTCTATACCTATGACTTCAAGAGTTTTATCTATATTTATCTTCCAGTAGGTTGTGTCTGTTGTGGTTTTTACAACTTTGATTCATTTTTATTTTAATTTATTACCTGGTAGAGTATATAGGTCTAACTTTATTTTTCAGTCTTCTGCATCCATATAGTTTCCCCAGCACTATCTCTCTTTCCTCCAGCATATGTTCCTAAATCATTGGCCAAAATTCAGAGGGTTGAATGTGTTTGAAGTTGTTCTTTGTTCTATATTTGGTTCCATTGAACCAGACATTTGGTTTGTGGCAGTTCTGTGATTTTTTGTCTGTATTTTTTTTGTCTGTAACTTTGTATTATAACTTAAAATCTGAGATTATGATGACTCTTGCTTTGATCTTTGATCTAGTATTGCTTTGATATTCTGGGTATCTTCTGGTTTCATTTGAAATTTGGAATTTTTTTTTCTTTAGGTCTTTGAGAAAAACTAGTATTTTGATTGGGATAACATTAAATGTATGTATCAATTTTGGAAGTAGGGCCATTTTAACAACATTAGTTCTACCTATCCAGGAACATGGGGATAAGGGACTTTTCTATATTATTGGTAGCAATGTAAACTAATACAACCACTACTGAAACCATGTGTAGATTCTTCAAAAAACTAAAAATAGAAAAATCACTCCACCCAGTTATTCCTCTTCTAGGTATCTTTTCAAAAGATTTAAATACTTTGTATTATATTGATACAAGCATACACATGTTTATAGCACCACGACTCATAATAGTTAAATCTTGGAAACAGCTGATTTGTCCATCAACAGACAAATGGATTAAAAAAAGTGATATCTATATATAATGAAGTACAACTTAGCTAAAAACAGGAATACATTTGAATCTTATATAGGAAAATGAATGTTATGTAAAATAAATCAGACACACAAGCTTAACTATTGCATGATTTCGCTTACATGAGAAACTCAAAATATAAATGAATGAAAGAGCAAAATAAAAGATAAATAATAGGAAACAGGGAGATAATGAGAAGGCGACCAAGAGATAAGAGGGAGGAGGAGGCAAAGGAGAAGAAAGGACAGTAAAAAGTATAGAGGTGTGTAAGTTCCCACAGTGAATATTATATTATCTACGGCAAACAGATAAGAAACACAAATAATTCACATAGAAAGTAATAAAAAATCATGAAAAGATATTTTGCTGATGAAAAATAGGCACAAAAGCATTCAGCATCATAAACCACTAAGATAGTGCAAATTAAAACCACAATAATAATAAGACACTTATTGAAATGACTAATGTCAAAAATAGTGACAACACAAAAAGCTGGTAAGGATGAAAGGTAACTGATCTTTCACTGTGGTAGGTGGAATAATAGTCTTCCAAAAAATAAATTTAAAAAAACAACAATTTTAAAGAATACAGTTTCAATGTGTAATATCAATTTGTTTCTATCTTGTAAAAACAAAATTTTGAAGTTCAAAGAAAATTTGGGGAGAAGTACTGGGAATTAAATTCAGGACCTTGTGCTTGCAAGGCAGGTGCTTGTGGTGCTGAGCTATATCCCCAGCCCTGAAAAAGTTTTAAATTACCTTTTAGACCCAGTATTAAAGTGAAAGATTTTAGACATAATTTTTTAAATGATTAAAATATACACAGTATAAAATATAAAATATTTTGGAGAGAAATTTTATGGTCATAATTACATGGTAAGTTACAATAACCCTGGGTCATGGATTCAATTCTATAAAGATGCATTCCTATTAAAATTAAGTATAGACTAAACAACTACCAGTTAAAACTACTCTATAGGTCAGACTTTCATTGCTGTAGCAAAACAACAGGCAGCATAATTTAAAGAGAGAGATTTACTTTTGGTTCATGATTTTAGAGGTGTCAGGTAATGGTTGGCTGGCTGCAATGCAGGAACATCGTGAAGGAAGGTGTCATCATAAAAAGCTCTTTTACCTCATGATAGCCTTGAAAGAGCCAAGAAGAGGGAGACCAGAGAGAAGATATAGTCCCCAAAGTCATGTCCCCAATGTCATGCCCCCATGAGCCACCCTGACACATTCAGAATTGGTGTTCTAATCTCTCAGGTGTTTTTCTCAGTCCAATCAATGTGAGAATCAAGATTAACCATCACAACTACCTTGCGCAGAAACTCACAAATTAATTAATATTTTATGTGTAAAGGAAATGATTACAAAATACTTAAAAGAGTATTGAAAAACAGCAAAAATTCATGATTTATACTATATAATTTTAAAGCTACACTAAGTAAGACACTGTGGATTGATGTAAAGAAAACATAGAAAATTAAAACATAAAAGTAGTTTATAAATACACCTGAACATACTATATGACCAACTTATTTTTAACAAAGATGCTAATACAATTCAATTAAAAATGAATAAACTTTCTAAAACACTGTGTTGAAATACATGGTGCAAAGAAAACTGAAGACCTACATCTAGAATGACTTATAAAGTTCTAGTTTCATTCTAAGTCATGTCATCTCTCCCTTATTCTTCTTATCTGAAATATCTCTCAAAAGTTAAATAACCAACTCAAGATGGATGAAGGGATTGAAACTACTGTAGATACAAGTCTTTAAAATGCAAATTATAAGAGAAATACTTCAAGTCTCTGGAATAGGTTCAGACTTTTTGGACAATACACCAAAGCACAGAAAACGAAAAATAAATAAATGGGATAATATGAAACTGAAAAACTTCTGCATAACAAAAAAAAATAATTGATAGAGTGAAGAGGCAACCTAAATAAGGGAATAAAATCTTTGCAAACTATATCTCTGACAAGGTGTTGATGTCTAAAATATAAAATACAAAACAACAATTGAATAGAAAAACCTAAGTAACCTAATTTTATTTATTTATTTTTTATTTTGAAAAGAATACAATCAAACAAAATAAAACAGAGTAGTCAATCACAACAAAACAATGAACATGGTACATGACTTCTAAACAGGGTAAAAAGCAATCGATAATGGCTACCATAATGCCTCTTGTTATCTGCAATATAACTGCCCATACCATAGTAACCCAACTTTAAAATAAGTAAAAGACCTAAAAAGACATTTCCTCAAAAGGAAACCCACAAATGGACAGCAGCAACATGAAAAAAAGAGACAAGTTCAATATAATTAATCATGATGGATGCAAAAACTAGAACCACAGTGAGTTATTAATTCATTTGAGCAAAAATAGGTATTTTTAATACCAAGGAAATGTATTATCAAAAGATAACAAGTGCTGGAAAGGATGTAGATAAGAAACTTTTGCATTTCGTTGGTGGCAAAGTAATTTAGTACACCCTCATAGAAAATGGTATGGCATTTCTTCAAAATATTAAAAATAGAATACTGCATAATCCAGCAATTCTACAAGTTGGCATATCCAATAAAATCAATATTTTGAAGAGATGTCACCCCATGTTCATTGCAACATTAGCACATAATAACCAACAAATGAAAATAATGTGTCCATCAACTGATGGATGGTAAAGAAAATGTTACATATTTACATAATAGAATGCTATTTTGTCATAAATAATCAAATCCTGTTATTTGAAACATTGAAGGAAGCAGAGTTAATTATTTTAAGTGAAATAAATCAGAAACAGAAAGACAAGAAATGCATAATCTCATTCATAACAGTATATAATCTTACTGAAAAACCGATCTCTTAAAAGTCGAGAAGAAAGTGGTGGTTACCAGAGACTGAGGAGAAGTGAAGTGAAGGACTTATGGGGAAAATCTGATTAATGGGAGATAAATTACACAAGAAGGAAATTCTGGTATACTGATGCATGGTTAGGTGACTATAGATAATGATTTACTGCACATTTCAAAAAGCTAGAAGAAAGAATTTTGAAATTATTCACCGTAAAGAAATAAAAATTGTGTGGTGGTATAGCTATGTTAACTTGATTTAAACACTGCACAATGTTAATATGTAGTAAAACATCACATATCATCCACTCAATATGTACAACTGAGATGTTTTGTGTTTGCCTAAATAAATCATAGCTTATTTTGTCATACAGTGGAATTTAGTTACACACTGATAAAGACTAAACAAAAGCTATATTAACAACATATATTTATTTAGAGTATTGCTGACTTGGTAAGTTAGGTGAACCAGCAATGTGCTTCAGTACACACTCAGAACACAAGGAGGTGAGTGGGGCAGCCATTTTTTTATCAAAGTTCTCTGAGAAAGCTCCAGCAACAGAAGATCAGTCCCAGCCCCTCTTCACCCTCATCTAGAGGTCAAAATCAGTCCTATACTCAGGACAAATCCCACTGCAAACTTGGTTTAAGTACACAACATATTTCTGGGATCTGACTTAGACCTACTACAGGAAGGTAGACAACAGAAGAATTTTACTACTTTTATTTTCCTATGTTTATGTGATTGGTTTTCCATTTTTAGTCCAGTTGAGGGGGATTGTTTTGTTTAGTTTTGTCTTATTTTTTCATACTTATATTTCTTTTTTTGTTTCCTCTTTTTTTTTTCTTTGTTTCATGACAGATTTCTTATCTTTCTTTTTGTTTTTTTCTACTCATTGTCTTTTTCTCTTTCCTCAACTATCTTGCTTGACTTTATGATACCTTCATGTGAGTAAACATTGTTTCTTCTCTTTCTGGTTCACTTCACAACTTCTTTGCTTTCTCTTTCTTTCTCCCATGTCCTCCATTTTCCCAAAACTTGGGTAATCATCTTTTGCCCTCCAGTCTTGCTCCTACTATGTTTGACCTCCTTCATTTCTCTGTCTTGCTCCCTGAAGCAAGGTAAAATTCCTCTATTAGGGGAAAAACCATTGCATACAAGTCCCTCATACATGATGGATTTTTTTATGTAACTGTAGAATTTGCTCCTGTGGTTGACTCAGTACTTTTAAAGGTTAACACAATTTGTCAGTAGGCAGGCTGTTCTGGAGACTATTGTTATTGTTAACTGCAATACTTTAGTCAGGATGTCATATATGTTTTTCTTCCTTAGATGACAACATTGATTATGTGGGTTATAACCATCACTGTAGTCCAGTACAGAAGGACTGGGTTCTGAGTCAAATAGATAACAACTTCTCATCCTCAATATGTTGGGAAGGTAGGTTCTTGGGATAGATACAAAGACCAAGAGCCACCTAGATCTAGAAGACATCTCTGAGGAACAGACATTTCCTAAGGAAGCCTCGATACTAATGATAGAGCTATCTACCATAAGAAATCTGCAGTCATCAACACAAAAATCAAAATAAAATAGAAAATAGAAAATGACAAGACAAATAAGCAAAATGCAACCCCAGACCCCCAGCCCACCTAGAACAAGTCCAGAGCACAATGAGATAGAGGAAATCCAAAGCTAACCACTAGAAATTTCTAAAATGATAGCAACAGAAGTGAAAAGCCAAATGGAAGAGGCTGAGCAATAATAATCTCTAAGGTGCAAAAAGAAAAGATGATCAAAATGAAAGACATTAATGTAGACACAGTTAAAAATATTAGAGGAGCTCAGGAAAATGATGGAAATCATAAATTCCCAAATTAAGAAAAAAAATGGAAACCATGAAATATATTCAAACAGAAATCCAGATTAAAAAGTCCATTTAAAGTATATGCAACAGATTAAATGAAAGTGAAGTTAGAATATCAGATTTAGAAGACAGAATTGCAACTATTGATCATGAAAGATAGTTTAAAAATAACAAGAGACTATGAAAATTCAACCCAATCTCTACAAGATTAAACAAAGAAAAACAACATAAGGATGATTGGAGTCAGAAAAAAATTTGGAGAAATAGAAAAAGCCATAAAAAATCTCTTTTCAGAAATAATGGCAGAAAACTTCCCAAATATAGATAAAGAATTTGACATACAAATAAACGCAGAATGTAGAATTCCACATAGCCATGATCAAAATACATCTAAACCAAGGCATATAATAAGAATGCAGAAGTTTGGCACAAGCACAGAATATAAAAAGAAGCTAGAGAAAAGAACCAAATCACCTATAAAGCAAAATGCATCAGCAAACCTTTCAACACAAATCTTCAAAGCAAGGAGAGCTTGGAGTGAAGTATTTCAAACCCTAAAATAAAACAACCTCCAAACTACATTGATATAACCTGCAAGATTATGTTTCAAAATAAATGAAGAAATAATATACTTGCATGACAAACAACAACAACAGAAACTGAAGTAATTCATGACCACCAAACCAGCTTTTCAGAATGCTCTGAAGGCTGTATGAGAAAGAGAAAACAAAGACCACAAACACAAGAATACCAGAAGCCACCAGGCAGGGCAAGCAATTAAAAAAGAGTAAAACAGGGAACTAACAATAGGAAAATAACATGAAAAAGATAAATCAATGCCTATCATTTGTAACCATAAATGTAAATGGTCTCAACTTACCAAACAAAAGAAACAGACTGCCAAAATGAATCAAGAAGCAAGATCCAAAAATATGCTGCATTCAAGAAACACATTTAAGTAGAAAAGAAATTCATAAAATGAAAGTTAAAGGTTGGAAAACAATATTTCATGCCCCAGGAATTCAGAAAAAAAGCAGATATAGCTATTTTATTTGCAGATAATGTGAACTTTAAGCCAAGAATAATCAAAAGAGACAAAGATCACTACATACTTGTTAAAGGAAGACTCTAAGAAGAAATAACAATCACAAATATATATGCACCAAATACCAGTGCACTCAACTACATAAAACAAATATTAATAGACATGAAAAATTGAATAAGCACTAACACAATTGTATTGTGGGATGTTAATTACCCTTTCTCAAAATTAGATAGGTCAACTGGGCACAAAATCCACTAAGAAATATCAGATTTAAGCCAAGTCTATGAAGTAATAAACTTAGTAGATGTCTACATAGTGTTCCACCCCACCACATCAAAATATTCCATTCTTCTCAACCACATATGGGATGTTCTCCAAAATAGACCACATAGTAGTGTATTAAACAGGTTTAAGTAAAAGCAGAGAAATCCCACTATTATTATCCAAACATAATACAATAAAATTGGAAACCAATGACAAAAGAAACCTAAAAAAACTACACAAATATATGGAAATTAAATAACACCCTCCTAAACAACCAATGGGTCACAGAAAAAATTAATCAGTATCTACAATTAAACAAGAATGCAGATAAAACATAGCAGAAGTAATAGGACACAATGAAAGAAGTCCTATGAGAGAAATTGATAGCAGTGAATTCTCACATCAGGATAAAAGAACTAGCTCAAAAAAACAACTAATGTTGAACCTCAAATGAATCAAACCCAAAGCTTGTACAAGAGAGGAAATTACCAAATTAAGAGCAGAAAATAATGCAATAGAGACTAAGAAACACAAAGAATCAATGAATTGAAGAGTTTGTCCTTTGAAAGATTAAACAAAATTGATAATCCCAAGAGGAAGCAAATAACTCAAATTCAAGCAATTAGGAATGAAAAGGAGGAAATCACAGAGAATTCTGAAGAAATCCAGAAGATCATCAATACCTACTTTAATAACCTGGCCTTTAATAAGATGGAAAATACAGAAAAAATGCACAGATTACTAGACACATGTGAATTGCCAAAATTGGGTCAAGAAAATATAAAAATTCTAAAGAACCTGATATCAGCCAATGAAATTGAAAATGTAATTAAAAACTTAACAAGAAAGAAAAGCCCAGGACCTCATAGATTTACTGTTGAATTCTATAATAAATTTAGAGAACTAATGCCACTAATGCTGAAGTTCTTTAAGGAAATTAAAAGGGAAAAAAATCCTTCCAAAATCATTCCTGGAAGTATTACCCTGATACCAAAACCAGGGAAAGGATCAACCAAAAAAAAGAAAATTACAGGCCAATCCCCCTAATGAACACAGGCACAAAAATCTTCAATAACATACTGGCAAGAAAAATACAGCAAATCATGAAAAATATTATACACCATGACCAAGTAGGATTCATTTCAGAGGTGGCTCAACATATGCAAATAAATAAATGTAATACACCATATTAACAGAATCAAAGACAAAAATCACATGATCATCTCAATAGATGCAGAGAAAGCATTTGACAAAGTCAAACACCTATTTATGATAAAAATCATACACAAAATTGCAATAGATGTTCTTTTACCTCAATCTTATCAAAGCCATATGTGACAAACAAACAGCTAACGCTAAACGAAATTATCAAAAACTGAAAGTTTTCATTCTAAAATCAGGAATAAGACAGTGATGTCCACTGTCACCATTCCTATTCAATATAATTGTGGAAACATTAGCCAGAGCAATTAGACAAGAGAAAGAAATAAAGGGAATAAGGAGAGAAAAAGCAGTTCAATTACCATTATTTGCAGGTGACACGAAACTCTACAGAGAAAATCCCAAGAACTCCACCAGAAGATTGTATTAATAATCAAATTCAGTAGCATATCTGGATACAATGTCAACATTCAAATATAAATAGCACTCCTGTACAAAAACAACAAACT
>RJWT010033375.1:0-13929 GCA_004365215.1 Cuniculus paca
TGTTGAAGGCAGGGAGGGTGATCAGGGTGGGGGAATGATGGTAAACAGTTGGCAGGTTTTTTTGCTAAAGCTGGGTGAAGCAGGTCTAATAGGCAGCTGCCAAGGTTGAATCCTAGAGGACTTAGAGAAGGTTGAGAGAAATTTGGTTAAGGAGTCTGCCACTGCAGAGATACACGATTACTGCTTTCATGGGGCTAGATTGGTATCACACACACACACACACACAAACACACACATACACACACACAGAGAGAGAGAGAGAAAGAAAAAACCAATAACAAAATAAAACAAATCCAAATTTTGGTGGTTAACATAATACAGTTTCCTTCTTGCTGAATTTTGTAGGTAGTTTGAATGTTTGTCTCTTCAAAACTTACTTTGAAATTTAATTGCCATTGTAGGAAAATTAAGAAGTGGAATGTTCAGGAGGTGATAAGGCCACGAGCTCTCTGACTTCATGAATGGATTTATCCCTCCCTCTTGATTTCTCTCTCTGCTTCCTTTTTTAAACCCTTCAACTGTGTGGTGACTTCTAGCATGGAATGATACAGCAAGAAAACCCTTCCTAGGTCTTCACACCTTGATATTGGACTTTCTAGTCTTTGAACTGAGCCAATAAATTTCTGTTTATTATAAATCACTGAGTATCAGGTCTTCTGTTATAGTAGCACGAAATGGACTAAGAAAGTAAAAGAGGAAGTTGGTTTGCTTAAAGTCACTCACAAAATCAGGCTGATAAAGAATTCACCACCTCATACCTGCACTTTCTGAATAATGTACTCATTTTAGTTGCCATGGCAGGGAAAGACATGAGAAAACTACCAAGCCTTCTCATTGCTTCACCCTAAAAGTGGCATCTCTCACAGCTGATTAACTAGAACCAGTTACATGGTCTTACCTAATGATAGAACAGGTTTGAAGGGTTTGTGTATATAATGATATTCAGTGAAGATTATGGTGGGTTCCACATTTATACTTATATATGTGAATGCAATAAATGCCTTCTATTTCTTTTGGAAGTAATGGCAAGAGAAAATGTTGCAAATGTGTTATACAAATAGAGAAAAAATTTTAAATCACCCAGGAAGTTTCTTTTAATTTCAAGACAGCACAAATAATAAAACATTTAAAGGTAAGATAGTGCATTAATTTTCCCATTGCTGGACACAATTTTGGACACACACAAATTAAAGGAGGAGAGGTTTAATTCGGCTCACAGTATTAGGGTATTCAGTCCCTGGTGGGCTAAATCCAAAGCAGAAGTCATGTGGAGAGAGGGCAGAGTAAAGGAAAGCTCACCTTATGGCAGCCAGGAAGCAGAGAAAGAAGGGAGAAACGGGACAAGAATATACTCTTTCAGGTGGGGACAAGGGCATACTTTGTCAGGTCATAACCCCAGTGACCCCCCTCTTTTGACCAGGCCCCACCTCCCAACAGCACATGGAGCCATGAACTCATTATGGTTTAATCCTTTAACGAGTATAATATCCCCATGATTCAATCACCTTTCCAAAGTCCCACCTCTGAATACATAAGACTTGTGGTAAACATTTTAGATCTAAATAACAACAGTTACATGAAATTTCCTTATCCCAGATATCACAATTCTCAAATTATAGATACTGAGATTTCGGATTCTCAAGAGTTTAGTGTCCTTTGGACTTTAGTTCAAAAAAATTTTAAACTGTGACAGTCTATGGTATGTTTTGGAATATGCCTTTTTGGTTCAGTGCTATAGGTAAGTCTGCATTAACCCAGTAGCTCTAGTTCTTTGGGACAGATTGATAGGTATTAAATAGCAATAAAAACTTAAAAGAAGGATGTGTCTGGGTGGGTTATGCTTCTGTAGTTTGCCTTAGATCCCACTACTCCTTATTGTCATATCTCTGTTGACTGACTAATTTTACACCTGATGTGGCTACCGAATTTATTATTCCTGTGGGAAATAGGTGAAAGAGTCCCCTTACCCATTGGGCTCTTTGTCTGACACTCATTGGAACTGCTAATAACTGCACAAAAAACTGATTGTAAAATAAACTGGTTGATTGTTAGGACTGGCTCCTCAGCAAACAATAGAGAGATTTACTAGGTATTTCAGAGATATTGGTGAATAAAGCAGACATGCAGTGTGAGCTATGCCAACTCCGGCAGTACTGGACATTTAAAAGGTCAAAAAAGCCTTTATTATGGCAAAAGGAAAATTATAATTATGTAAATAGAGGGTTTCACTGTATTACTTGTGCTAATCTTTTATCCCCAAAGGAGTAAATGGTTTATGGTATGGTGTACAACACAGAGCCATTAAATCCATAAAAGCGGTATTTAGTGGGAGAAATAGAAAAGCCTAATTTAATTTAAAATTGATTCATCGTGGGGTGTGTTTGGCTCTCCAGTATGAGCGTTCAGAGCCATGCATGTGGAGCTGATAAGATCCCCACTGCATACAAAGCAGTGATGCTAACACATGTGAGGGTCCTGAGAGACCAGTGGGGCCAGTGTCCACATTATGGTTAGACTATAGCCAGACGGTTTTCTTTTTAACCAAGACACACGACTAGGAACAGAAAATTTTTGATATGCACATGTCAAGTCAGTTAGAATTAACTAGTTTGCTGAACAGCTGAACTGAATTTTACAAACTTGAGCTCATTTGGGGTCTTAGATTCCTTTTCGACATGCTGATTCTCAAGCTGGTGCCATTATGCAGCTCATATTAAAATGCTATGAAAGCAAAGCATTTTATGTTGAGTGGTTGAGCAAACTCTATTATACAGTAATTATACTATCAGTATAGAATCTAATTTTAAATGGAGGAGGGGGTTTTAACGAATGAAAGAGGAAAAAATCTCATGAGCAGTATTTTTTCATTATCACTATGGGATGGTAAATTGCAAAACTATGCTAACTTAGAGTGCTATTTTTAAACCTATTTGTACTAAATAAAATTAACTCCAATTTTGCTGGAGTTTAACAAAATTTAGCCACTCTAACAATGAATATAGATTTCAAGGGGTTGCCGCTAGTTGCTGCTTTATTGAGCATGCAAAAAGTTTCTCTGTCAATGACCCATCATAGGCACCCTTGCTCCATTATCTATGCTATTTTAAGAATCACAGAGACACTGGGCCTCAGGGTTACAAATGAATAGGATCTCCTCTGATATAATTCTTGCTGACAGTGAGGATGTTGGAAGTTGAGGGAGGGGCATGGGAAGACCTAGTTAGCTGTACTGTCAACTGAGATCTTTGAGTTACTAGTGGAGTAATAAGATTGGTTATGTCATTTGTGGAATTTAATGAAATACTAATTTTAATATCTACTGTGTATGGAGTATCACACAGGTCCTTGTACCATTCAAAGATGAATAAGAGCAGGGTCTGCTCTCAGGGAACAGATAATCTATTATAAATCAGTTACATTTGCTTGTGATTACTATGTAAATACTGGGTATTAAATTAATTACAAAGAAAAGGATTGTCCATTGTGTGGATTATCCAGGCTCATTATTACTCCTTTCCCTCTACTTCACAGCTCACTTTGACTTCCTCAGGGAGAAACATGAAAAAACAAATGGAGACAAAACATAAAGGCAGAAGTGCTGTGTGTTAGCAAACCAGCAAAACTGGATAGTTTAGAGCAAGAAAATATGCCAGGGTGAACAGGAATTATAGATAAGATTTTTTTGATTGTTGTCTGATGCATAATGATAGATAATATACACCTATTCATTTTCTCTACATATATGTGCAAAGACACTCATACATAAAAATATATGAATACCATGAATATTTATACAGTAATATACATTTCACATGCACTGAGGTGTGGTGTGTGCAATAGCTATGTTTTGTTATACTTTTTTATGGCTTGGATCTCAACTGTCACCCAGAAGTCGATGGATTGCAGATTTGGTCCCCAGTCTGTGGAGCTATAGGGAGATGGTAAAAGCTTTAGGTGGAAGAAAGCTAAGTCACTGGAGTGCATGCTTGAAGGGGATAATCAGATCTCTCTCTCTCTCTCTCTCTCTCTCTCTCTCTCTCCCTTTCCTATCCTTCATGAGTTGGGCAGCTTTCTTCTACCATGATTTTCTGCCTTGCCGTAGGTTCAAGGTATTGGGGCCAAGAAACCATGGACTGAATCTTTTGAAACTGTGAGTCAAATGAGTCCTCCTTTTTAAGTTGTTTTTCTCAAATGTTTTGTCAAGGCAACAGAAAGCTGTCAAACATATAGCTAAAGCCAGAGAAAAAGCAAACCCTGTAATCAGTTTGCATTTATGCAGTAAAATGTAATCATTTGCTTGAGGCTCTATACTGGGGTATAAGGTCAGTATTGTGAGTCTGGCCCTGCTGTGAAATGTTAGTGGTTTACATAATAACACTTGTATACTTGTGGAAAACAGCTTTTCATTTATTTAGTGAGTTTCATTGTATTGGCATCCATGAGAAACTTTAACAAAATAAAAAAAAAAAAGAAATCTTCATAATAAGATTAAATCAAGAACTGGGAGCACCCATTTGCTGTCTTATCTAGTCTCTGACGCATGTCACTCGTGGACAGTTTCTGCCAAGAAATGTGTCATTTTTAGTGGTATTGTTTACTCTGAGTTTTGCTTTACTCAAACCTGAGAAGGGAAATCTACTTCCAGGAGGAGTTCTTGATTTCCATTTGTCTAGAATATAAGAGAGACGATGTTAGCCCTGGAGATGATAGAATAAAAGGAAAGAGAATGTTGTCCTTTGTCTTTTTGCACAATCTAGCAATATTCCTTCAGAGGGAAATTAGAGTCTTTCAACCTAGCACTTTCTCCTCCAAAAATTGATCATCTTTTCTTAATCTAGCAGTTCCCAATCCTTCAGCATATGAATGATAGTACTTTTCATCCTACAGCTATTCATAGACTCTCCTATGATAGCTGGTTCCAGGTTCTTATCATCCTTTTAAGTAACTATTCTGAAGAAACTCCCTCTCTCCTCCTGAGTAACGCTGTTACTCAGGTTATGGAAATTATGGGAAGATTCACGTTGACTCAGAACACACATCTGTCCTTTGCTGAAACAAGCATTGGGTCTAGTCCTCTGGTCAAGATTAGCCCCAGTTAAATTACATGGAAGGAGCTGTGAAAGAAAACAGTTTTGCAGTCAGAATAAAGGAGACAGGATAATGAGCTGGCAAAAATAGTAAATGTTTCCACATTTACAAAAGTGCTTTGAAAAATCATGTAACAATATATGATTGTATAGCATCGATTCCTTTTCTTCTTCTGGTATAAATTTGAAATATTGGTAAAAAGTAGAGCCCTTGTGTTAACAAACACAGCAAACACAGTCAGTCTTATGGTTAACATATTGTGTCAACTTGAGAAGGTTAGAAGTTTAACTGAGACTCAGCAGGGAGCCAGGGTTCTTACTTTGTAAATATCCTCATCCTGTGCAAAGGAAAGCAAGGATATTTTGTGAGTGTTATACCCACCCTGATGGTTTTGGTGGAGGGGGTGGCTGGTGTATAATTTGAGGGTAGAGAAGAGGCTTGCATTTTTGCTTTTTTGCTCTGGCTGCTGCCTTGAAGTGCTGCCCTGGTGCCATGCCATCCTGCCTTGGAGCCAGCTGATTATGGACTGAAATCTCCAGAAACTGTGAGCTAAATAAACCTTTTCTTCCCTAATTTTAGGTGTCAGGTGTTTGTCTCAGCAATGAAGAAAAGTAACCAAAACAGTCAGTGTGCCCTATTTCACAAATTTTCAGTGCATGCAGTCAAATCTCTTACTTCTTCATTTAGTAGCACTAGTGCCTACTTGCCTTTATTAATAGAAATTCTAATACATCTCTCTTAAACCTCCCACTAACACTCATAATATTACAAAATTTATTCAGTCCAAGCAGGGTTGATTCCTGATGTCCTTTGGGATTCCGTCTTACTTTTGTGTTCATTTTCATATATTGTCATTGAAAGCTTGTCCTGCATTGTCCCAGTCATGGGCTTTCTGATTCTGACCCTCTCAGTTGGCCATGTCTCTGGCTCAAGCTCGAATGCCCAAATACTACTATTCTCCAACACTCAAACTTAGAAAATGATTTCTAATTTCAGCTTAACACTACAAAGGAAATGGCCAGCTCCAGGGGTCTTTGAGCCAATACTATGAGCTCACAAAGGCACAGGTCCCCATCCCTGGTGAGTTTTCCCTTGGAATCTTTGGGAGTCTTACCTTGACTAGGTCATAACATCCAGTTATGACCCAGTAGTGTCTGTACCTTTGAACCTGGGCTACTGGATTGACCAAGAAAATTGTTTTATCTTCTTTTCCCAAGTCTCTGGGAGGGTAAAGTTTTTAATGCATCTTTCCCCAGGGCAAACAGTACTTTTTAACTTTGATTTTTAGAGAGCATTCAATCTGCTCTTCCAGGAACAACAACAGAATCTTCCCCAAGGAGACTTTCTCTTTCCAGATGGTAAGAGGTTGGCATAATTGTTTTAAATTCTGCCTCCATGGGCATCCTGTTAACACCATGTCAACCTGGACTTTTGCCTCAAACTTGTCCCTCCTGGTGTGTTTGTCAAGTGAATGACAGATTTCTCCACCTGATGATACAGGCAGAAATCCGGGGGTCAACTTTGGCTTTTCCTTTTTACAGCTCTACTACATTTGTTCAAATAGCAGTTCTTGTCATTTCTACTTCCTAAATATCAATGAATTCTATGTACTTCCAACGTCTTTCTCACCTCTCCCCCTTCATCTCCCACTGTTTCTGTTTTCAAAATCGGTTTCACCCACACCAGTCTCTTTGTACTTACCTGGGGGCTCCAGGCTCTCTCAAGTCTCTTGACCCATTGTATGTTCATCTTTTGTTTTCGGAAACCTCACCCTCCCCTCAGTTGTATGTGCTCCCACTTAAAGTTCAGAATGCTGACTTCCCCACCCTGGTGTATGTGTCTGTGCCATGGATCCTAACCTTTCACTGTGTCACACTGTGTCACTACTCCTCAAATGGACTTCCCTGTGCAGACACCAGACATCTGCCCATGCACTATCATGTTCCTAGAGGCTAGAACAGCACCTATCGTAGTACGTGACAGACACTTGATACTATATTTATTTAAATAGTAAATACATTAATAAATCATGGGAGATGGTGGTCTATGGGAGAGTGTTTTCAATGGCAGTCAGGCAGTGTGAATTTTTCACATTTTCTTACTCCTTTTATGTAAGACTTTGCTTTTCCACCTTGCTGAGTAGTCACACCCTAATGGGAGAGAATCCTTGTCCTGAGTAGGGGCTCCTGGCACAGCGCTGGACTTCTAGAGGTTTCCTTCATCAGCTCTTTTGATTAACGCTCGTATTTTCTACCTGTGACCCTGTCTGCTACAGAAAAAAATATAAATGCCATGTAGGCACCTCAGAATATGAAAAAATGCATTTGAAGTTTCCTGAGTCAGATGACTGATTAGGCTAACTGTGAATTTCCAGTGCTCTTGAAGTGAAATAATGGTCCCCGAGGTAAAATTATCCAGCAAGAATAATGTTGCAAGCTGATAACACCAACTTTCTGACCTAAGGATGTTTTTTTTTCTCCCTTGAAAAATGTATTTCTACCAATAACATTCAGCAAACTGCTTATCTGGACTGGAGTTTCTGTGATTATGTTAGACTTGGGTTATGCTGACAGTGACTATTCATACTAATTTTCTCCTCTTAAAAATGCATTTAGAAAACTATTCAATTCCTGTAAAGCAAAATATACATCTTTTCTGTTACAGTACATTTTTAAAATGGCAAATCATAAACTAATGACCTTAAGAGAAATTCAATAAATCATTAAAAAGCTGCTGCTTGCCAGCCTAGTTCTGACTAATTTCTCACACTTGGCATTATCAGATACATTAAGACTTTAGTCACCCTTACCAACTGCTTAAATATTGTACACTGTGACAGCCTTCTGCTGAATGTGAGCTTGTGAATCAGGGTGATAGGATTTTTCTCTTGGCTTCAAATGTATTATTTATGTATTTATTTTGTGAGGTGGAGGGAGCGGAGCCCAAATCACTGGATTCGCTGCAGTGCATGTGGCGAAACATGGCCATCCGCAGACAGACGCTGCCTGCTGCAGAGCGACCAGATGGAGTGGCTCACACAGAGGGGGGAGGACTTCGTCTGGACAGAATCCTTCTCACCTGGGGGAAATAACAGGCCCGAGAGAGCCCCAAGGGTCCCTCTCAGGCTAGTCTCATTTCGAGAGAATAACTGTGAGGATAAATACTTTGGTTTATTTTACTTTACTTTTGTTTTTTTTCCTTAAGTTTTAAATGAACCTGAACCAGAGAACTAATCACCTGTCTGACGATTCAAATGATGCAGATACATGTAACATAATTTAAGGTGCTCTTGAATTTTCCCCTTCGTATTTGTCCCCATATGCTTTTCTAATTTTATATTTTTGTGATTATCCAAACCTATAGACACACATGTGTATGGAAGCTTTGATTTCACTCTGCCTAGAAATGTTTATTACATAAGAGGTTCACACTAAGAAAACAACCTGCTTTTCCTTTTTTAAAGCACAATATGTGATGCATCTCCCCAGTGGGAGAACTCTACAGGGCTCTGCTCTGTGGCACGAATCTGGTGTTGGGTTTCTGTGCCCACTCCCGTGACATTATTGCTGTTTTCTTTCTCCAGTTAGGTTTAAAGACAAAGACAGCAACATTGTCTCTCTCTTCCAGGACTCAGCACTCAATAGCAGACCATTAACTTTGCAGGGCTGAAGTTCAATTTAATTATTTTAAAGGGAGGTGTTTCTGTAGGCACATTCTTTGGAGCCATAGTTTTGTATTCATTGGCCACTAACCAATCACCACACCTATGTGCAGAGCCAAATATCTGTACAACTGAAGTAAAGCAGACAACTATGCAATTACTCAGTTGTTTCAGGGAAAGAAGGGAGTGTTACCCAAATGACTCAGGTGATACTGACTTAGTAACACTGACAAGAAGAAACACTCCTTTCTTGTATTAAAATATTTCCACAACATGTGGCTGAACCTTCTTGGAGTAGGACAGGTTTCCTCGCTAGGCAGGAATACTTGGTAAGGATTTACCCTGGTAATTATGAAAGTCATCTTTCCTATTTGAAATTATTATCACATAACTCAGGGGCTTCACAGTCTGTATTAGTTTTCTAGGTCTTCTGTAACAAAGTGCCATAAACTACAGAAACTTACCGCTCAGTGTTCTGGAGTCAAGAACTTTGGAATCGGGGTTGGCAGGGCCATGACCCCTCTGAAGACTCTTGGGAAGACCCTTTTGCCTTTCCTGGTATCTGGTGTTGTTTTCTTGAGTCAGAATCTCCGTAATCTCTGCCTCCATCTTCACATGACAGTCCTCCCTCTGTGTCACTGTCTCTAATGTTGTCCTCATGTGTCAGTATCTGTGTCTAAATTTCCCTCTTTATGTAAGAACGGTAGTCACATTAGATTAAGGCTGATACTAATGACCTCATTTTAACTAGTTATATTTGCAAAGACCTTAGTCCCGAATAAGGGCATACTCACATAGACTTAAAACTTCAATATCTCTTTTTGTGGGGGTTGGAGGGATTCAGTATAATCCATAACAGAGACTAAAATTCACCTTAAGTGACTCAGATGGTTGAATCATAGGGAAGCAGATACATAATAATAAAAGGAAAATGGCTACAAAAGAGAGAGATGGGTTCACATAATGGGAATTCAACCTGGACAGGATTCCGGTCAATGTGGGTTCTTTGGAAGCAATGATTGGCTAAGGAAGTTTTATTAAGGTACAGAAGGAAAGGAAGAGCAGGTTTCAGGAAATCTATTAGCACATGCAAATATCTGAGACTTGAGGGACTGGAGTGGAGAGAGCAAGGGGGCGTGATTAAAATGACTAATACTCAAGAAGCTACCATCATTACAGACATTCACCATCACCACATCCCGGAGGTCTGGAGATTCAAGGCAGGGCATTGTGTCCTCCCAAGAGAAGCAGAGAGAGATTGAAGGGTTTATGCAGAGGGTAGCTTATCTGACATGCACATCACGGCCATCAATCCAGATGGAGTGTGGAGGACAGATGGGGCATTGCAGACTGGATACGCGTAGATCAGACAGGATGCTCTGGCAGGTGCAAGATGACAGGGCTGGAACTGGGAGGAGGAGCAGCTTTCTGTAGAAAAGGGAAAAATCTCAAAATACCATTTGGAGGACAAAACAAAACAGAAATCGAGGGTTGATGGGATTGGGCAAGGACCTTGCCAAGGATAGTGTAGAGGCTCCTAACTGGGAAGAGTGGTGATGCCTTCACTGAGCTGATGAGCTCTGGAAGACCACATCCCGTGGGAAAAGCAGTTGTGTTTTGATTGACATGAAGCCAGACAAGAGGAGTTGTCAAGCAAGCAGTTGGATGTACAGGGCCCTGTTGGAGGCAGCCGATCCTTTAGTGAGTAACTAAACTCCAACGCAAACCTGAACAAAGAGTTTGGGCGGAGGCCTGGCTTTGCCTGCTCATGTTCAGGGTAGGATCCTGGGACCTTGGGGATTGTGGAACAGGCTTTAAAACACAAAGAACAGCATTTCCTGTGGACCATATACTGACTACGATTTTGGTAACCTTTGAACAGTGAACAGGGAGCTTGCAAATTGGTACAAAGACCTCGAAGATGGACTCTTTTATTTGTATTACCTTATTTATTTTTGTTGTGGTGCTGAGAATAACAAGGTTAACTGAGAGGATAGAAATGGCACATGACTGAGTAGATTTTAATTTCTTTATGGAATATTTTGGTAACTTAATGGGGTAATTTTTGATTTCTCAGTGCCATTTTGTATCAGAGAGTGCAACTTACATACAGTAAATCCTTATAAAAGCTTATGAAGTAGCACTTTCCCTAACCTCAAGAGCAGCTCTCCACCCATCACAACTTTACTTTTCCCTCTGTCATCTTGATAGCATCTACTTTCTCTTACTTCCCAGCACTTTTCCTCAGGTTTCCTGAGAGGTACTTGTCATCTGAGTAATCTAAAACATTTGTAGCCCATTCTCTTGCTGCCTGTTCCTTCAGGCTCTGGCTAGGTGGCTTCCTCCCTTGGCTTTCAGGTCACTCCTCACTAAGTACACGGCCCTCCCTGAAGGAGACAGTCCTCCCCGCTCCCTCTGGGCACTGACCTCACTCTGCTCCTGGAATCCAGCCCTGCATTGCCTCTCATGCCCAGTGTTACATCCTTACATCCCTCCTTGCTTTGAAGAAAGCGTGTTGTTTCCAGGTTGGCTGTAATCTTGAGACTAATTCTTTCCAACGGGGGTTGCGGGGGGGAGAAGTTACCTTAGCAACTAAGCAACTAATTAACTCAATTAACGTTTCCCATCCTCCTTTATCAATACTCGATTAATATTCACTAGTTTCTTTGCTATACTCTGTGGTTTTATAACCTGTGGAGCAAATAGCTGATGTGGAATAAAGACTGGGAGGAAGAAGGTTGGGGAGGCGTCCCTTAGAGGAACCCAGAGGCATAGAAGAAAAACCAGAAGCTGAGAGCATCTCTGTCATTCCTTCTGGCACATTCAAGTCCCCTGAACACAACTTAGATACAACTCCTGGGAAGAGGAAGAGGTAGGGACAAAACTCTGGGGTGGCAAAGATTGAATTTCAGGTACTTAACACAGCAGAAGCTTAGCAGCAGAGGTCAAAGAAAAAATAAATTTACTTCTTTGCATTTTAAGTTTAGAGACAGAGTCATATTACAGTTATCAAAAGTAATGGAGCACAATGAAATGACACCTACTAAGTGCATAAAATATCTTTACTGTGAAAGCCAAGAAGTAGAACCTGGTTTCACCCTAAAAGAATGAAAG
The DNA here is from genome assembly GCA_004365215.1 of Cuniculus paca. NCBI lineage: Eukaryota > Metazoa > Chordata > Mammalia > Rodentia > Cuniculidae > Cuniculus > Cuniculus paca. The sequence goes on from RJWT010033375.1 coordinate 11,864, forward strand.
GGAAAATGAGTTGAGTACGAATCTTTCTCTCTCTTCTGTTGCTGAAGCAATATATTGGATTAGAAAATCAAACATTCTCCTCCCCTTCTCCAAGTGTAGAAGCGAATTGCTCAATAGGAAATTATCCACTGCTTCATTTGTTCCTTTAACCTGATAACTGCCTGCTCTGGAAACCTTCTTTTACTAATGTTACTCTCTCCTGTAACTACAGAAACCATTTTAAAATAGGTTGTTGTGATCTGTACAGATTCTGAAAAGCATATATGTGTTCTTATTAAACTTGATAATTCTTTCTCCTTTTGCTTCTGGCATCCAGTGGGTGTGTATATTGTATTTACAGTGGGTAACCTGTCTAGCACTGGCACTGATCCAACATACCCAGCAGTGCAAAATCTCCCTAAATTTCCTTTTCCCACCTTTACTATTAATTCAAGCATGCTGTGGGACACGTTTGTTTTATTGCTCTGAAGAGGGGGAGATTTGTGAGTATGTATTTCCTTTAAGGAAAGATAAAGCGAGACTGTAGTGCAAAGATTCAAGAGTCTTCTTTATTCTACACTATTGGAAATGGTGGTATTTTATATGGTTAATTCGGGAAAAGGTTGTATTCTTTGGCACATATAAAATATTAGAATTGCCACCCTTATCGAGCACTAATATCAGGTTCCACATCCTGTAAAATGAATGACTCCTGTTACTCAATTTCCCCAACAACACTGTGAAGTAGTCATTATTATCCCAATTTCATTAAGAGAGGATACTGAGCCTCAGAGAGGCTAAAGAATTTCCCTGAACTCACATAGTCAGGAAGTAAAAATTTAAGTATGGGGTTTGCAGTAGTACAACTTGAAAGTCAATGTTATTTCCCAATATAAGTGTTAAAAAAGTTCTGTAGTTGTATATTTGGGAAATGCCTTATACTATTTCTTCTTTTTAAACTTTCAAAAAGCTTGTTAGCATAATAAAGATGGAAAATTCCCAGGGAAGTGATCCATTTGGCATATAGAATTTATTCAACCATGGAGTTTGTTTTTTATTTTTTCAGGGGCCCTCTGTTAACACATTGTGGAATTACTGCATAGAATAGCTTTACTCACACCATGGAAAAGGCTGCGTGTATACCTGAGATTACAAAGGATTTAACACAGGGTCATCTGAGGTTCAGGAAATGAGTTTAGGAGGAATGTTTTACAATGTAGAGGAGAAAACTAAGGAACAGAAAAAGTGATGTTTTGAAATATCTAAAATATGTATCCACCATCACATAAGAGGATGGATTAGATGCTTTTCAAGTGCCCATATGTAATAGAATTTGCACTATTGCATAGGTTTTGGTTCTACTTAGGAAAAACTTTCTAACAGAAGTACCCAAAAATGGACTAGACAATCTGTTATAATGGAGGCTGTTGACCATAGGCTCCATGCTACTTGGTGAAAACAGTGCTCTAATATCATCTGAGGCTTTGAATTATTGACCTTTAAAAAAATTGCTAAATGAGAGTCTTTGTTTTTATTTAAACTGGTTAATCCCACTCAAAATATATCAATTTAATGATGAACAGTTGGTGCATCAGTTTAAAACTATATAGAAAATAATTAATTGCTTAGCAAACAACAAATTGTATACCTTGTTCTTTGAATTCTGCAATTGATTTGGCAGTGCATACTGTAGGACAGTGTTGAGAATATCTATGTTTTCTTGCAGAATTGGGCAATCTTTCTTAGTGTGCATTTTTCTTTATAGAAGATTGGTTATTGACTTAGGAGCTCAGGAAAGGTCTCAGGAAGAGTGCTGATGAGGTAGATTGGTGTGATTTTCTGTGGTGCTAGTATGTCAGTGTTGTTCTTTATTTCTGTACAGATAATGATGCATTTCTGATAAGGCAGGTCTAGGTAAGCTGATGAGGTTTTAAACATCTTGCTTATGCAACTTAAATAAACCTTCATTAAATATACTTGCATATGTTGCCCAAACTGTCAGAGAAGAAATTGTGAAAACATTAAAAGTCTCTATTCTCCAGAAACATAAATAACCTTTGTGACCCAAAATGCTACAATATCTTCAG
>RJWT010033376.1:0-13915 GCA_004365215.1 Cuniculus paca
CATAATTCTAATGTCTGCCTTTACCTTGAAATGCCACTTTCAGTGTCATTGATATCAATTTTGTAAGATCTATTTGACTATAAAACCCATTATGAAAACCAGAGTTTCATACCTTTTTACCCAGAGATACAAGTGAAAATCCCATCTAGTGCAAATGCCTCCGTCTAACTTGAGCAAAGGCTTCACTTTCTTCTCCTGTATAACAACACCAAATGCTTTTATCCTAAGCCTGGACTACACCTACATTTGGTAATCTGTTTCCTTTTCCTGACTTTTCTTGTCCTTGCAGGTAATCTTTAAAAGCATTCACAATTTAGTATTTATAAATGCATGGTTTTTATAATACACAATTTAGTATATATAAATACTGAGTTGTTTTATTGACAAACTTTACATAAAGAGAAAGTGTTCTCTTTTTAACAGTGCGGTGATTGGACCTAGGACTGTCACACTAACCCCAGCCCTTTTTATTTATTTTTGAGACAGGTTCTTGCTAAGTTGCCCAGGCCGGGGTCAAACTTTCGTGATCCTCCTGTGTTGGCCTCCCAGTGTGCTAGGATTATAAGCATGTGCCACCATGTCTACTAAAAGAAAGGATTTTTAGTCAAGTTTTCTCCCAACTTGTTTTATGTGTTTTTTAAAGTGATACATCCAATTCAGTAAATTTTGTGGCTCTTTATGATGGGGACTTGCTTGATGCACATTCTTAGGCCCAAGACAGTGTCTGTGACTGTTTACCAAATATATAGCTAGGTAATTACAATCCATAGTAAAAGAATTAGCTTGCACTTTGGGATTTCGTGTTTGCTTTTCTCTTTCCTTAGAGTTTGGATAAGATAATCTCATAGTCAGATTTGGTAAAAGCGGAATGTCACTTGCCATGAACTTTGGGATTCTGAAGTATTGATGAATGTGAAATCTGTTTCTTTTTTGGAAAAGCCTCTGTAAATTAAGAAATATAATTGGAAATGTTTCACTTCATGTATAGCTTACTTAAATGTATGGAATTCCTAAAACCACGTCAAACTATTCTTAAAGTCAAAGCACTCTAATCCATATTGAATTGGATGGAAACTTCATTACTAAAATTATGTTGTGTGTGTTTGTATGCCACTGTTTTTCTCCTAATACAAAGAAGAATCAGTTACCAAGGAAATGTGTTAGTCTTTTTTTTTGGTTGGGTCTTAGGTCTATCACATTTTAACTCATAATTTACATAACTAAACCTGAGAATATCATCGACAAAAATTTTCAATAAACTGTTTTCTTTTGTTAGGAGCATGCAAAGTTCCCCAGGGTTGGCTGCCAATCAGAGAGGTTGGTATTCAATGTTAAATAATGTTGAGAATTATTCCAAACTTTGTCTGCTGAACATTTCAGTTAATATAAATGCTAGGTATTTGTTTTATTCAAACTACCTTTTTGCTGAGTATAATTATTGTCATATTAGGAAATATTCTCATTTATCATTTTATATATGTAAAATCCCTACATTTTTCCATTGGCTCTTATATAATATCGTCTTTTAATTCTCATTTTACAATTTTGGATTTCTTAATTTGTGAGGGTGTTAGCAGTGTGAATTATTGCAGAACGATGGTACTCCTGAACTTACAGTTTGTTGTGAAATTACCGAATAAGTTTGATATTTTTAAGAACCATCTTTTCATTCTGTAGATCTGATGTTGTATAATACTGTGCATAGGTCATTTATCATATTGACATAATCCCAAACTACTCTGACATGAATTTTAATGCTTATGTGTTTATAGTCCGAACAAGAAATGGAATTGCAGAAATCAAACGACAAAGAAGGCTTGCATCTCAAGCAGCTCCTGTCAGTTCAGATTTGCTGGTTTTACCTTATGTTTCAGCACAATTTACTACTGCTCCTTTGACAGCTGCACAGCCTGTTCAACCAACTGGCCAAATTTCAGCTCCAATGAGGTCAAATTTTGTAGTGGTCAATCATTCACAGTCACAAGATACTGTAACTAGTAAGCTTAAATTTTGTTTCTTTAATTTTATTGTTAATCATGTTATATAAACGAGATAGTCTGTTAATGTCTCTATATTATAGTATAATAGAGTTATGACCAAAGAGATGAGAGAAGCTTGATATGAAACAGACTTTAGGTAGCTTTACCACAAAATAAAATCTAAGAGTCATTTTATTCTAGAGTTCTTCATATTTCTAATCTAATTGGAATCTAACCTTGAACTCACATTTTATATTTGGAGCATAAAAAGAAAAGACCCTGTTGTGTTAGATTTTACACAGAATATACATTATATTTTACCATGTCCTTATATTTGTTCATGGCTGTATGTACTTGTGAAATAAGGAGTGTCTTTCCAGTATACCTCCATCTCTACTTATTGAAGATGCATATTTTATTTTTATTTATTTTTTTTCCCAGCACCGGGGATCAAACTCAAGACCTCGTGCTTGTGAGACAGGTGCTTACACCACTGAGCTAAATCGCTGGCCCTTGTCTTTTTGAGACAAGGTCTCGCTATGCCATTCAGGATGGCCTTGAGCTCACTTTGTAGCACAGGCTGGTCTCGAAGTCGCAAGGATCCTCCTGTCTCAGCCTCCCAAGTGCTGGGATTACAGGCGTGCACCACTAGGCCTGGCTAAAGATGCATATTCTTGGCTTAGTCTTTAAGCAAGAAATAAACATAAAGACCATATGGTATATCTTGCTTATATATTTGTTGTATAGGGGAAACACATGGTGTTGTGTAAGGTAGGAAGGTAGTTAATAATGGAGTGGGAATTAGAATTTAGGGGTTAGTGCTCTCAGTTAGCAGTACAGTCTTTTGTGTAACCAAAATTTGTTGCCATCCATGAAGCTCTTCCTCATTTCTTTTTTCTACCCTCAAAACACTTACTTTCTTACACTTTTTCATTCTGCCATGTATTTTGTATTTTTTTTAAAGACTTAAAGCATACACTATATTTTTGTTAAGATTATTGTCTTGTATAGTGCCTTCCACATAGTAGGTACCCAGTAAAGGTTTATTGAATTTCATATAAAAATAATCAGTAGAAGTTAGCTGGCTGTGATGGTGCACACCTATAATCCAAGCTCTCAGGTTACTGAGGCAATAGGATCGCTGAGAGTTTAAGGACAGCCTGAACTACATAGATCTTGTGTGTGTGTGTATGTCACATATATATCTTGTCACATTAAAGTTTAGGTTCAGTTTCCTTAGCTTAATGTTTTGTTTTCTTGAAATACAGCTGGAGAGTCTTTAAACATCATTCCTGGTCCTCAGGAAAAGAAATCGCACACCAGTTTAATGTCACCTGGTAGACGTAAAAGGTAAATGATTTTTTTAAAGAGTATGCCTTGGGCTGGGGTCTAGCTCAGTGGCCTAAGTGCCTGCCTGGCAAGCGCGAGGTCGTGAGTTCAATCCCGAGTGCCACAAAAAAAAAAAAAAAGTATGCATGTATTGTTTTAAAAAACACAAACAAAAAAAAGAATTGTAGCAGGATATTTGCATAGTGAATACAGTTCTTGGAATTACGTACTGATACTTCAGAAGTCATTATTATAACCTGAAATTGAGTTGCATCCTTCAGTAAACGCCATATCACTGTTTCATTGAATAGTTATTTTTTCTTTGATGGCACATAAAATTGTGGTATGTCTTATCATTGATATTATCTCAGGTACTTTAGAATATATGCTTTTTAAATGAACATAAATAATACCAGTATGTTTTATAGTTCACAAACGTACATTTTAAGTTTCAAATTAATTTATATAACCTTTTCAGAAGTTTTTGAAAAAAAATTTTCTGTACTACTTTGTGTTTAGACAGTTTTTCAAGAAAGAGATAATTTTTTTCTGATTTTTTTTTTTTTTTTGCCTGTCAATCCATGGGATTTTTTTTTTTGAGTTTTTATGGTTATTGCTAATTAAGGCTTACTTTATTACTAACTTCTTTATCATGTACTTTCTCACTTAGCCACATAAAAATCTATAAATATAATTTATTCCAGTCTTCTCTAAATTCAGTAATGTATTCGGCTGTATTTGATTTTAAAATGGGTCATAGGATCAAAGTTTATATGCTTAAGACAATATAGCTAATAAGTAATAAAGTTAGATCTCAAATTTATTTCTCCGTAGTCCAAGTTTGGTAATGCTTTTTCTGTTGTATTTTGTTTGGTTCACACTAAAAGAGAGAACATACCTATTCTACCAAAATGATCTTAAAGTTTATGTCTATATCAGTAGTTATCATTGAATCTGTTAGACATAGTAGTGAAAGCATGAATCTTTTAAAATGTGTTTCAGTGAATCACAAAGGAAAAGTATTACTTTGTCTGGGCCTCACTCAACAATACGGAATTTCCAGGACCTAAATGCATTTGCAGTAGAAAAAGTAAGTGACATTCCCAAACTTTACAACTTGAAGTACTCCTAAGTTTAAAAGACTAGTGGAAGTGCCTTGGGGTAGAGGGTAGGGTTGTATAATGATAGGAGGCAGTATATTCGGAATAGATAGCATGGGCAAATACACCAAAGGAGGAAACATTTGTATATTAAGAAACTTCGACTACTTTGTTGTTGCTGATTATTCAGCACAATAGAGCATTTTATTGGAGTCGGGTTATTTAAAAATTTTTAGAGTGAACTAAAATGTGGAACTGTATTCTCTAAGCAGTGAAGAAAGAGTCAGTGAAAGATCTGTGAAAAGACTTACAAATTTCCAAATGTTGTGTTCAGCTGTTAATATGGAGGGAGCCACTACAACTTCTGAGATTCTACTTAGACTGATTGAAACTACTTAGCTTTCTGTGAGTGAGGTTTTATTTTGTATTTTAAGACAAGTTCTCACTATGTTGCACACACTGGTTTCAAATTCCTGGGCTTCTGGTCCTCCTACTTTAGCTTCCTACATAACTGGGACTGCTGTAGCTCACTGATATGATTGTTTTTTAAATAAGTAACGTGATCCTCTTTCCTATCCTTATTGAATATTGAATTTCTTTTCCAGCAAATGGTTATTGAAAATGCACGTGAAAAGATACTAAACAACAAATCTCTTCAAGAAAAGCTTGCAGAAAACATTAACAAATTTTTGACTAGGTGAGCTGTATTTTTAAAATATTCAATTGTTTTTGCCTAATTACATTATTATGCTAGATTTTCCTTTCTGTATTACAGTGATAACAATATTGCTCAAGTACCCAAGCAAACAGATAGCAACCCTGCTGAACCAGAAGCTTCAATTGATGAACTGCTGGGACTTCCGGTATGAATAGGGTGTGCGTGTGCATGTGTATCTGTGTAGTTAGGTAGTAGTTATAGTGATAGTTAAAATTGATGATATTTTGGTTTTATTTCAAAAATTGTCAGAAGTTTTGATGTACAAAATGTAGTTTAAAATAAAATGTAGCTGGGCGTGGTGGTGCACACTTACAATCCTAGTGCTTGAGAGGCTGAGGCTGGAGGATCACTACACATTCAAGCCCATCCTGGGCTACATAGTGAGTTCAAGACCAGCCTAAACTGCATAGCAAGACTCGTCTCCAAAAATAAAAACAAAACAAAAAGGAGTAAAATAAATAAAATGTAGCTGGGCGAGGAGGTACACGCCTGTAATTCCAGCACTCGGGAGGCTAAGGCAGGAGGCTCACTGTGAGTTCAAGACCAGCCTGGGCTACAAAGTGAGTTCAAGGCTGGCCTGAACTGCATAGCAAGACCCTGTCTCAAAAAGACAAAAAAAAAAAAAAAATAGCGAATTTACAATCTTGTACTTTTGAAAGTAAAATGTAGGGGTAAGACTACAAACTTGATGACAAGTCCCAAAATTTAGGGAGTAAACACTGTATCTTTCTCCCAGTCCTTACTATCTCCCAGATTAGCATTGTCAGTCTTAAACTCCCAGCGAAAGAATCTGACTTGCTCAGAAGAACTGAAAATACATATGCTGCAAGATTATTCTACCACTGCCAAGGATTTAGCTCAGTGGCACAAGCACTTGCCTAGCAAGCATGAAGTCATGAGTTTGATCCCTGGTACAAAAAAAAAGAGAGAGAGAGAGAGATTATTCTGCCACTTAGATTGAAATTCAGAGGCTCACTGCCTTCCTTTTGTCCATTGGTACAGAGCTTGCAGGTAGCTTTTGGCATGCTACTTTTACAATAAGAGCAGTTAATTAATCCTTGTTAAACATTTGAAGAAAGCACTTAATGTAAAGACACCAGACTCATAATTATATTTATCCTGAAGAACCTATAAAGCATTCTATAAACTTATGTGAAGAAAATTATCACAGAACATGATAATGATCATATTAAAAATGGTTTTTTATGTATATCGATAGATAATTGCAATGTTCATTTTAATATTTAGGAATATGTTTACCAAAGTGATTAACTCTAGAAGTAAAATTAAGGAAAATTGATGTTCTATTTTCTAGTCTTATTTTATTTTCTTTTAAATGAGCCATATTACATGTAAAATCAGAAGTTTTCTTGGAAGGGAATGCTTCAACATAGAAATATCAAGTTTCTGATAATTATCTTTCTGGTATTAAATATTGATTGAATTAAGAGCATGCCTTCAATTCATAATTGCAGAGTGAAATCCACATGTCTGAAGAAGCTATACAAGACATATTGGAACAAACAGAATCAGACCCAGCATTTCAAGCACTCTTTGACCTGTTTGACTATGGTAAGTAGGCCAGTTTTTTCAAGACAGTTACAAGAAAATGATTTTTCTAGTCTCTTTGGTAACTCAAGCAGATTGAAACAATTATCCAGAACATTTGAAATAGGTGCTGTTTTGTTAAACCAACCTTTTTATGAATAAAGGAGTTTTTGTTGACATTTTGGACAATCAGCAGAATTTGTTGAGGCCTACTATAAGATAAATACTGTTGAATAATATAAAAGGAATGCAGTATGACAATTGCTTGCAGTCCCATGTTCTAGTACAATAGTTCTCCAACCATAGTCTTCTAAAGAAGCACTGTCAACATGTGAGAACTTGCTCAATATGAAAATTCTTAAGCCTTTCAGAAGATCCTAATACAAGCCCAGATTTAAGAACCACCAGTACAGCCAGGTGTGGTGGCGCACTCCTGTAATCCCAGCACTCAGGAGGCTGAGGCAGGAGGATCATTGCAAGTTCGAGATCAGCCTGGGCTACACAGTGAGCCCAAGGCCAGCCTGAATTGCATAGCAAGACCCTGTCTCAAAAGGACAAAAAAAAAAAAAGAACCACCAGTACTAGTCAGGCATTATATGGTGCACATATGAAGACCAAGATAGAATTGCTATAGCCCAAGGGTTTGAGACTAGCCTGGGCAACTTAAATTAGACTGTGTTTCCAAAAAAAGCAGTCTAGTGGGAAAATTCTCTTTGCACTTACAAATGACATACAAATCAGCATATTAAAAACATCCAGCAAATCATAGTTAAGACCAAAGTTTAATATTTGACCACTGTCAAGTAGTATTCATGCATGTTTCTATTTTGGTCATTTTAATTATTTCCCTGTTCTCTTTTTAACAGGTAAAACAAAGAACTGTAAAAATATATCACAAAGCATTTCTAATCAGCATATAGTTTTACCCGAGGAAACAAATCTAGTGGTTAAAAGTTCTTTTGAAATACAAGAATCTGGTAAGTACTTGGTTTTGTTATCTTTAATCAAAATGTTAACAGTCTCAATTCAAAGGCACAAAATATTGTTTAAGTTTGAAGTTCAGATTAGTGCATGAATCAATTGTGTATTTCTTGTTTTCTCTCCATTAAGAAAAATTATTTCTAGGGCCAGGGATTTAGCTCAGCAGCATAAGCACCTACCTGGGAAGCACGAGGTCATGAGTTCAATCGCCAGGACCAAAAAAAAAAAAAAAAAGAAAAGAAAAGAAATTATGACTATGAAGAGCAATTACTTCTAAGTCTTTAATATTTTTATTGAAAGGTGAATTTTAATACTCTTTCTTTTATAATGCAGTAGTTTCTTGACATGCACAATTTAGCTGGACTTCAGTTTGTAACAGTAATTTCATTAAGACACAAATTCTAGCCCCTAATCTGTTGGGTTGATATGTGGTGTCATTCAGCCTAGTGAGCTTAGCTTACAGAGCATCTTTATTTCATTTGTGTAGGGGAAATTATATAATATAGTGATAGTTTTGAATTTGAAGATGTGTGAGTTTTAAGCTGTATCTGCTATGTCCACTAAGTCACTGCTTTGCAGTTCTGTCTCTCATAGAGTGCCAATATGGCACATAAGAGCCCATAGGAGCCATTTATTGAAAGAAGATAAGCTATAAATAAAACCATCTTAGAGTTTTGAAATATATGCCAATTTTTAAAAACTTACTCTTATTTTAATGTAACAGACCGGTACAGAAGTACACAATAAAAATGAATTGACTCAGCGTGGTGTGGTGGCACACACCTGTAACCTAGCACACGGGGGGCTGAGTCAGGAGAGTCAGAGTTTGAGGCCAGCCTAGGCTACATAGTGAGTTCAAGCCAAGCCTGAACTACATAGCAAGACCCTGTCTCAAAAAGTCAAACAAAAAAAGTATGTGGCTAATTGAAATAACAAATCAAGCAAGTACTATACTCAAGTACTCACCTCAGAGTTTAAAAAAAAAAAATCCAGAACTATACAAACCCCTCTCTATTCCCCTTTTAAGTCACTATTCTTCACCTCCCTAATCCTTACAAGTAACCATTATCCTAGCTTTTCACAGTTCTTGCTAAACTATACATTTTCAGCACCATCTCCATTCATTCTGTTTACAACAAAGTTTGCTGTCATTTTTTCTGCTCACTTGTTTGTAAATGCTGTATCTCCATCCAGTTCCTAAAAGCCATATGGCTCCCGATTTTTTACAATTTTTCCCAAAACTACTTCTGAAAGATCTCAGACTATATTCTTTCTTTACATCCTCTGCTGACACCCAAGCTCAATCCTTCATTTCTTAGGCTGAACTCTCAAGGGGTGCGTATGTTTTTCACTATGTATTATGTGTAAAATATTCTGCTTCATTTAAGCTCCACCCTGCACAAGACAAAACTTGAAATTTTCTTTTCTCATGATGTTTTTTCACTGCTCCTGCCAGCAGTGGTAATGCACTCCTTGGGAGACTGAAGAAAGACCACAAGTTTGAGGACAGCCTGGGCAACTTAGTAAGACTTTGTGTCAATACAAAAAGGGGGTATAGCTCAGTGATGCAGCATGTGATTAACATGTGCCAGGCCCAGGGTTCAATCCCTAAGACGCCTTCCCCCAAACACATTTACCTCCCTAAAATTTATGTGGCCTAAACTACTTCCCCTGTTCTCCCCAACAACAAGGATTTGAATGGGCTCTGTACCCTTTTTTTTTTCTCTCTCAGCACCAGTGATCAAACTCACCACCTCATGCTTGCCAAGCAGGCACTTTTGCCTCTGAGCTAAATCTCCGGCCCTTGTCTTTTTGAGACAGGGTCTCACTATGCTGTTCAGACTGGCCTTGAGCTCACTTTGTAGCCCAGGCTGGTCTCGAACTCACAAGGATCCTCCTGTCTCAGCCTCCTAAGTGCTGGGATTACAGGTGTGCACCACCAGGCCCAGCTTGTATACCCATTTTTACCAGTCAAAGCTTTTATAGTGCTGGGTAGACAATTTTATGGGCTTTCTCTGTATTTTCTCGTATTTATTCAAGTCAGTGTTTTCTGCCCTATATTGTGAATACTTTATCAGTGCTGTTTTGTTTTCTGAAATACCCTTTCCTCTTACTCTACCCATAATATTTTCCTTATTTTTCAAGATCACCTCCTTCCTTACCTCCTTGTAACATTTTTCCTTGTTCCATAAGTAGAAAAAGGTTCCTTTTGTTGATATTGTTCATTTTCAACATTTGTTGTAAGCTTGTGTCCTCTGCCTGCTTCCTTAACTATGCTAATCTCTTCAAAATCAGGGAGTGAAAGCCAGCTGTAGTAGAGCACACCTGTAATCTCTGCATTTGGGAACCTAAGGCAGGAGGATCACTGAGTTTGAGGCCAGCTTGGTCTGCATAGTGAAACCCTGTCTCAAAAAAAAGATCAAGGAGTGGATCAGCTGTCTTTGTATTCTAGTACTGTGCATATATGGTTGGTCTTCACTAAATATGTGTCGAATGTTAAACAGTTTACAGAGGTAAACTATTAATCATGTTAAAAAAAATCACATAAAATAAGGTCAATAGAATGGTGGAAGTTAAAAATTTAATGTAATGAACCATCTGTACTACAACTCAGAGCCAATTTTTGTTTGCTTTACCATCTAGCAAATACTAGATGTTCTTAAACATCTGTACTTTTTCCTTCATTATGTCATCTGTTTTCTGCTTGTTTAAAAAGACATAAGTAGGCTGGGGATTTAGCTCAGTGGCCTAAGTGCCTGCCTGGCAAGTGCAAGGTCATGAGTTCAATCCCCAATGTCATAAAAAAAAAAAAAGACATAAGTAATTAGAAAAGTTGTCATAGATATTTTTGACCCATAGAGAATGGGCAATATAGTGTGTTAAACTTCTACTTAATGTTCTGTTGAAAGTTTATATTTCATTGACAAAATAAGGTTGTATGGTACAGATGACTGCTCAGAAACTAAATGTACTCACTAAATGTATCTTTCCATGATTCTGATGTTTTGCAGATGGTCAGTCTGGTCAGCCTGCTTGTACGTCCTGTCAAAATGAAGATGCACTAAATGTTTTAAAGACTGGCAGCAACCATGAAGTGCTTAGACAGGAAACCCAGGAAGATTTTTCCCAAATAGACTCTAGCATCCAGAAAAAGTCCATTAAAACAGTAGCACCTACAGAACAGAAGTGTGACCTTGATATTACCTTTGAGTCTGTTCCTAATTTGAATGACTTTAACCAAAGAGGAAATTCTCATACTGAGTGTAATCAGCATTGTACTGAATTATACCCCAGTCAGATCCCTCCTGAAACTGAAAGGGCCATGGAGGTTGAAAAGAATTCTTTGTCTCCAAGTGTGCCCTGTGAGTCTCAGTTACAGCCTAATCAGTCTGAAGTACCAGTAACTTCATTTGTTACCCTTGGTGGTGAAATGAACAATGAAAACTTAAGTCTCTCTGGGAAGAGTTCTCAACTTTTGTCTCAAAATACTCCACTAACTGGAAAGCCATCAAAAAATAGTCAATTTTGTGAAAGTCTTAACAATACAGTAAAACTTAAAACTAATTTCCATAGTTCCAAGTCACAAGATTCTAGTGAAATTCACAAGAGTAAAATTGAAATTAATAATGTATTACCAGTTGTATCACAACTATCGGTTTGCCAGGATAATTCTTCACTTCAAAGTAAAATATTACCTGTGTCTGTTGAAAGTTCAGCTTTACATGTTTCTGAACAACAAATAGAAATTCGTCTTGAAGATTCAGTCTCTTCAATTAAACAACCATATAATGATTCCACAGCTGTTGAGCTAAATCATACAGAAAATGAAACTGAGCCACACAAGTCTGACAAAGCCACTGTGGAGTCACAGGAGCCTTCATCTTCCATTAAAGGAGGAGATAACATTTTTCTCTCTTTAGTTAGAACTGACAGCTGTGGGGAAGTTGCACAGATACCTCCAGAAGGTAACTCTATAAAAAACAGTCAATCTCTTCCTTCAGAACCTGGGTGTTCTTCAGTGGGAGATTCTCACTCTGAGTCCCAAAATCTTGGTGGTAAACCTAGTGACAACTCTGCAGAGATAGATGCATCAAATATTGTTTCCCTCAAAATTATCATTAGTGATGATCCATTTGTTTCCTCGGATACTGAACTTAACAGTGCTGTATCTAGTATCAGTGGAGAAAACTTACCAACTATCATTTTATCTTCTCCTGCTAAATCACCTGCCAAAAATGCAGAGTTAGTTAAAGGCCTGTCTTCAGAAGAAACTGCAGGTTCTGTTGTATCTGCTGAAGTAGAGGGTTCAGCCTCAATGGAACAGAGCCTTTTAACGCTCAAACCTGAGGACTCCAAAGAAAATAGCACTCAGAGTGAAGATGGCACTGCTTTTTCAGCAAGTGTCACAGCATGTGTTTCCAAGGAAGGAGGATTCATACAGTTGATGCCAGCCACAAGCACAACTTTCGGCAACTCAAATAACATTCTCATTGCTACCTGTGTGACTGATCCAACATCCTTGGGAACAACAGTCAGTCAGTCTAATGTTGTGGTGTTGCCTGGAAATTCTGCACCTATGACTGCACAACCTCCTCCACCAAAGTTACAGACACCACCAAGATCTAACAGTGTATTTGCTGTCAACCAGGCTGTGTCACCAAACTTTTCACAAGGTAACTTTAAGAACGTATTTGAACGTGTATTCCCAGTACTTGGGAGGCTAAGGCAGGAGGATGAGGCCAACCTGGACTACATAGTGAGAAGTTGTCACCAAAAAAAAAAAGAGGGAGACAAGTGGAGGATATATATAACTGTGTGGTAGAGTACCTACCTACCATATGTAAGGCCATGAATTTCATCCCCAAGGGGTTGGGAGCATGTTGAAATTCATTTCTCTTGTGTACGAAGTCGTTGGCTAGGAGATTTTTTTTTTAAAAAGTTGTATTTTATAAGAGAATACACTTGAAGTTTGTAATTATGCTTCCTTCTTGTGCTATAGCTAATTAATTCAGTCAAATCGTTTTAAATCTGCCAAGGCATGGACTTAAATAGTTGAATTTTTGGTTTTTTTCCATATTTACTTTTTAGGTACATGTTAATAAGCTACTGAAAGTGATAAAAAAGACTGATTCTTCACATAACTGTTCCTTAATAAAACCCAAACATTATGAGAGATTTTCTTAAAATAGTTATTGTGCCTGTAGTTTTCAAGGACTTTGTCATCTGTTTGGAGAGACTTTGCAAAACTACCTGAATTTCTTCCTCCATAAAATCTGTAATTTTTCACTCCCTTCCATCTTATGTAATTGATTCCTGTCTTTGGACTCCTTTATTTAGAGGGTGCGCTGGTGGCATTTTGTCACGTGCTGTTTTATAGCTGTTAGTGATTGAAATGCCCATTACATTGGTCATTGATTATATGCTCCTCAGAGATGAAGCTTACTGTACATTCATCTACATGTCTATATGTACTGTCCTTTCCCCTGCCTGCTTTTTTTTTTTAACATTATAGGCATACATCAAAATCTGATTAAACCTTAACAGTCAGGTATTAAACTTGGTGAGTCTGTTTCAAGTGCTGTTTTGATGAGCTAAAGGAGAGATCAGAATTGGTACAAATATGGACCTTAAGCTAGAGCATAGAGAAATAAGGTAGGGTTTGGAGTTAAGTCTTCACAGCCAAGTGAACCAGCATAAGCCTACATAAGTATTTGAGAAACTACAGTAAGTGAACCTAAAAGTGAAGATCAGCCTAACAGGAATAGTTAGTGAGTTTATTCAGAAAAAGTTCATTTGCAGGACAGAGCTAAAGTATAGTTGACTGTGGTTGACTTGTAAGGACCTTATAACATTCTGATTTCTCCCCACTGATTTTTGCTTGTTCTTTGCCCTTTTGGACCAATGCCATTGACACATAAAGCAGGGTCATGAACAGGATCTTGGGCTATAATCATGCAGTTAGGGTCCTAACTTTCTGTTACAATGGTCATACTCAAGTTCTCTATTTTAGAGGAATCAAGATGTAATTGTAGGTCATTAGAGAAATGCAAATTAAAACAAATCTGAGATTTCATCTCACTCCAGAAAGAATGGCCAGGATCAAGAAAACCACCAATGATAAATGCTGGAGAGGCTGTGGGGAAAAAGGAACCCTTCTCCACTGTTGGTGGGAGTGCAGACTGGTGCAACCACTGTGGAGGTCAGTCTGGAGGTTTCTCAAAAAGCTAGGACTGGAAGTCCCATTTGACCCAGCTATTCCG
>RJWT010033377.1:0-13911 GCA_004365215.1 Cuniculus paca
TCCCTTTCCTACTATTTGAAGGCAATATGTGAGAAGACAGGAACAGCTCTTTTGAAAAATGAGACACTACGGTAGCCATTGCTGGTTTCTTGTTGTCCGACTTGAAGGCCTGTAATGCTCTTTTGTTTTATCTGGTTTTATATTACTTTGTTTTGTTTGAGTTTATTGTCTGTAAATGTATGAACAACCATTTTGAAGAAAGCAAGAGACACTAGGGTAACCATTGTTAATCTCCTTTTGTTATGTTTTGAAAACCTGTATAGCTTGCAGTGTTCTGTTTTGAATGTTTGACTCTATTCTGTTTTCTTTTGCTTTGTTTTGTTCTGTTTTGTTCTATTCTCTTTAAAATAAAAAAAAAAGGAAAACATACCTCTGTTTTTTGAAGCCACAGGTAAGCAGACTTCCTCTTACTGCACTCATTCCTAAATGGCAAGAGGCCTTTTCCACACACATTGACACACTCTAGGCCAACCGGATGGGGCTTCATAGCACAAAATCTCATGACAATAACCAGCTGGCTGGGGATGGGGTGACCTTGGATGAGAGGTCATTGTTTACATTAAAACATAAATCAATGTCTGGTTTACTTATGAAGCTTATTCTTCACCCTTTTTCCCTTTTTATCTTTATCCTCAGAATAAATTTATGAATGATTTTTAGAGTGTCCTATTCCCAGACTAGTGATTTTTAGAGAATTTAGGATTTTTTAAAGTTATTTATATAATTATTAATGTCCTGCTAATTAGAGCACTTTGTCAATATCTCCATGTGCGCATAATATTCTTATGTTCAGGGTGCATGTTAATGTGAATAAGTAGGTAGAGCTTTACTGTTACTCAGGAGGCCAGGAGGAGAGGATCCCAGGTTCAAAGCCAAACTGGCCAAAATGGTGAGATTTCATCTCTCCTCTAAAAAAATGGACAGTTCTGCTCCCTTGTCTAAATACTTACAAGTTTCAGCTACATAATCAAATGCCCCCTTGTGCTGTTTTTTTTTTCTTTTTGCTAATCATTCTCAATGTCTAATGCCTATCACATTCGTAGTAGCTTTAAAAATTATCATTAAGCCCTTTAAATTAAATAGAATCTCCTACCTCTAAAACACATAGCTTACAAAAAGACCCATGGGTTAAAAGCTCCCTATTTCAGAACAATCCTGGTCATGAATATGTGTCTGTAATCAGCTGTTCAGGGAATTCAGCACAGAGGTAGAGATAGTAAAACTCAGATTTCTATTTGGGAAAATATATAAAATGATGGTACTTAAAAGTATACTTTACAGACAGGGATGTATATCCTAAGGCTTACCACCATACCAGCCACATTACATATAGGCTATTTATAAACATTTATCAAATGAAATAAGCACACACACACAGCAGGGAAATACACTATGAATGAATACACTTTCTTTTTTCCTAAAGAAAGACAACCTTACTAAGATAGATGGGCAGTCAAAACCACATATGCTCATTTAACTGGAAAAGGTAAAGAATCCTCTGTTTCAACTTTGATTCCTTCTTTACATGATGTACAAAATAAAGGATTTGCTAGCCACATTTGTCAAAGAGAGCCCGCAGGTGCCATCTGACTCATCACAGCTTAGCTTATCAACTGCCTTTGTTGTGTGGTGGATATTGATCTGGAAGACCTTGTATCTTGCTGAAGTCACTTGTACAGCAACTCTTTGCTCTCTCTTTTTAGTCCACATGAAGGCTCAAGTGTTGTGGGCTTTGGGAATTTCTGCCTGACAGCCCTACTCCATCATTAAAGACCCAGTGAGAGCTTGTTATCCAGATAGATGCCCCATTTAAGCCAGGGCTTCCCTGCTCATTCCTAACCGGGCAGCCGGTTCTGACCAACAATTTGAGGAGCAATAACTGATTTAGAAAATGGTCCAGAGAGCCACAAGTTTAGTTTCTTTTGCTTCACTTTTTTCATTCATTGTCCATTTAACAAAGCACTTATTGACAGTCCTGATGTCTGTGTCCAAGCTTAAAATGTTGTTTGCTTTTCTGAAGGGTCATATATTCTCCCTAATTTTTCTTCACAACATAGCATAACTGATCTGACTCTGCATTATAATCCTCAGGGTTAAGGTAGAGATCCTGAGAATGGGAAAGAATAAAAACCGTGATAATGGAAAGCTTGAAACATCAGGTCTGCCTCACAGGGATGTATGTATTGCTCTCTATGTAAATACACAGGATTCTCTTACTAGGATTTAAGATATGATTAGTAAGAAACAATAAGAATCCCACATGGGGCAGTTGATTCAGCGTATCTTAGCTCCACAAGATTCCTAGTTTTAGGGCACAAACCTTTCAGTGATCCAAAGCATATTTAGGAACTATGCACATGTGTGTGCATGTGTGTGTCAGTGAAATATTTGATTTCATCATTTAAATTTCACAATCAAATTACCAATTAAGAAACTGTCACTTAAGAATACCTAATGAAAAAGATGTTTTCTATACCAGATTTTTAAATAAAAAAGACAAACCTCCCCAACCATGATTGAATGATAAGAATGCTACTCTATTAGAAGGTTCTAAGACTCTAAGCTTGCTACATGCATTAATACACACAAATTATATGTATAAAGATGTTTATTTAAAACTGTTTCTAAACTATTAGACTAGTAGAATATAAGTATAAATAAATTATGCTGCTTTCATATATACGAAATGCCATGAAGTTACTAAAAAGGATAGATGTTGCTCTCATGAGGACAAAGCTCCAAAATATACTCAGAAACATAAATAAATGCAGACCAGCATATGATCAAATTCAGGCACTGCTACACATAACTGCACGCCAGGACACAGACCAGCAACTGGAAGAACACGCAGCAGCTTCTGAAGCTGCACCAAGAATGGGCGAATGTCTTGTTTCATTATGCTGAAATTTGAAATCACTTTTTAAAAAAATAAATGAGAATTATTTGTGTATTAACCATGTTATAAAAAAAATTCCAGTCTAAAATGACAGCAAACTACTTCAGGGTTGGTTTTGTATAGTCTAGTGCCAACCTGTTATTACTTAGGACAGAAAACAGCAGATCAATTAAAGATAGATAAACACCGGAAGTCACTTCTCTCCTTCACCTCCTCCTGCTGACAACAGGTATTCGCTGTACTATGCAAAACACTGCTCTCGGCCCTGGAGGTCCAACAAAAACACAGGGACAGCCCTGCCCTTCTGGGACAGTAAATGAGTCCCAGACAGTAATGAGACATATATTTTAGAGAGAGTTTCAGATGAACCGTTATTTTTATATTAAATAATTCAGTTAGCGCCAACGTTCTGGGCACTGTAGCCGAGGGAGCAGTTTGCTGTGATGCCAGTGACGTTCCTTCTCAGAGAAAGAGCCTATGCCGCACGCTCTTTCCGTGCCCATCAAATATTCATTCTGCTCTCCCATCACTCAACTTCAGTTTTCTCAAAAGGAGTCCATGAAATAATAATGCTTTACATTCATAAAGGAGTTTACACCTTTCTGAACACTTTCATATACACCGTATCCTTAGAGATGGGTGATTAGAATGCAGGAGCAAAATAATGTAAATTTATCATACCAAAATTTTCTCCTGCTCAACATATTTTTCTTCCTGCTCTTGATTTTTTCAGCTTGTCCTTATCCTTCAGCGGGCCGCTGAGATGCTACCTCTTTAGGTAGCACCGTAGGGTAGTCTAGGGTAGTCCATGCTTCATTTTGCTCTGACAGAAGGTGCTGGCTCTGCTGTGGAATGGCGACTTGATCACCCCCAGGCCTGGGCTCAGAAGCACCTGGCTCTAATTTCCCCTTTAACGACTGACCCACCAAGGAGGAAAGGATAGGACATGTGTATTTTAAACTCCCTCCAGATGTTCGGAAGCCATTAAGCTCAAGAAAGTATAAGGGAGGATTGCACTGTGTTTATCTGTTACCACCAATACGGCAACTGCTTATAACAGTGTGTACTATACAGTTGTTGCCCAAAAAAAGAATTGCTCCTTTATCCACCAGTTCTTCCAATAAATACTTAATAAGCACATCTGACATGCCAGACTTCTGGTGAACGACAAAATGAACCAAGGTATGAGTTAAACTGAGTGTGTGGGGGGGTATCACTTGATATCTGAATCAACTTCACATGTTCCTATGGCCAAAGGTGGCTGGTAGGAGGAAAGTCAACCAAGATGCTCCTTAGATTCATCCAGGATGCTAGCGGGGACCCCCACTATTCAGTTATGCTGTGAGCTCAGATGTGCATAGAATGAGCCCACTTCTCCTGAGGCAGGGAGTCACTCTTCAAAGTAAAGGTACAGCCCATGAGACAGAAGGATGGTACACTAGGCTACACTGGTTTCCTCTCTAGTTTTACTATGTAGGCATTTTCAGTAAATTACTAAATAATTTTATTCTAAATAGTTGGGTGGCATTTTTCTTCCTTTCAAAGGGTTCGGTTAAAGTACAGCTGTGTGCTATCCCCTGGGTAAGGAAGGAGGAAAAATTCCTACAGAACTTCTCATGTGACAGCAGGAAGCCTAGTTATGGTTTACGAATTGGTTTTTGCTCTCTTTAAAAAAGAAACCTCTTGTGAGCCCTCATGTAGGCTTTACTGTGGTTAGCAAAACCCTCTTTCACCTTCGCCTGCTTTAGCCTGAGTCTCCATTTCCTTCCACCCTTACTACGTGTGAGTTCCGCTTAGTCTATAGAGTAGCACTGGCCACGCGTGGCTACCGATGGTCTAGATCATGGCTGCTTCAGACTGGGATGAACCAGAAGCCTGAAATGCAAGCCAGATTTCAAAGACTTAGTACCAGGAAAACAGGATGTGAATGAACTCTTAATTTTTTACATTGCTTACAGGTTAATATAATACTATTTTGGATACAGTGTGTTAAGACAGTGACTCACTAAGAAAGATTTTACTTGTATTTTATTTTTTATGTTGAACTAGAAAAAATAAAATGGCATGTGTTGTTGGTAAAGTATTTCTATTGGACAGCACAACTATACAAGTACTGACCTTTTCATTTGGCTGTTAAAATATTTCCCCACATAATGCAACTCTGTGTTTGTTCTGTGCTTTACGTGGATGACTCTTTTTGCACAATTGGCATGTATGACTGCCATTGACCCTTCCAAATGCAGTTTCTATGGCAGATTTGAAGACGATCTGATTAATGAAATCTGTTTACAACCTAGAGCTAAGTTGCCCATATTGCTTGAAGGAACAACAGAGGTGCTGTCCAGACTGGAGCCCTGGCTCCTTAGACTGATCTTCCAGTGATAACAAATGTCTGTAATAAGGCGATGAAAAAGCAAGAGGTTGGACACGTATGATGAAGGATATGAGAAGCAAGGGGAGAGAATAGTAGAGAAAGAGAAGTTAAGGGTGTCACTAGCTTTGGTGCAATCACCTCAGAGCTGTTCCCACAGAGCAACAGTTTTGGTTTAAGAGGAATAAATCAAAGTGGCTTCTAGCATGCTATCTCTAATTCGTCATTTGAGAAGATAGCTAGAAAAGAATCTTTCTAGTAATTTGGTGCTAATATTCCAAGATGTCATGCAAAGGATGTCATCCAGTTAGGTGGCTATCATCGCCTCTAAATCTATAGCATATAATACTTTAACAACAAAATAAAACAAACAATAAAGTCAATGATTACAAACCACCACCTACAGCAATAACAAAAACAAGAACAGGAACACCTAAAAGGATGCGCATGCTTCCCTATGTGCTAAGCACTATTTGAGCACATTTTGTACATTAACTTAGTCATTCCAATAACCCATAAACATGCCCATTATTATTTCCAGTTTATACTTTAGAAGACTTGAGGACTTCACCAATGTCACAGAGCTAGTAAGCAAATGAGCCAAGAGGCCTACCTAGGCAGTCTGAATCTCTAGCTTGTGCTCTTAACCCTGTCAGCACACAGCATTCTACATCTTGTATACCATCCTTGGTCAAGAGCTCCAAGGTAGTAAAACCAGCATGTACAACACTCTTAATGCTCGTTATTTCATCTATTTGTGCCATCTTTTCCCAGCTGCAGTGGTTGGTCCTTGAGAAGAGACGTTGAACCATTATCTTCTTTGATCCCCATACTAATTTCCCCTATGCTCAGTTTCTGGTCAAGATACACTCTGCATGACTGCATTATGTTACAAAATCCCTGAGAATAGAGACAAGTTGTGATTACTTAGAGATTCATGGAAGAAAATCCCAACTCTTATCGCTCTGGGTTGAAATTAGGTCTCTTTCCTATTTGGGGGAAATGTGTGCAGGTGTGAGCAATTAAAAAATTAAACATTAATTAACAACTCAACTGACTGCCTGTGTTCGCAAGTTGCTTGTTAACTGTACAGGTAAATATTGTGCCCCACCTAATGTCTGAAAATAAGTTCCCTTGAGCATATTAAGTAGTAGGGATGATCTTCTCAATATTAAAAAGTGTTGTGACTCCTTCAGTCTACCACATTTACAAATTTGTGTATGCAAAAACTATTGGGAGAGTGGATTGCCTTACTCAGTAATATTGCCCTATTACCTTACAAAATATCAGGATGATAGCTGTTTCCATTGTCTATGACTTATTATCTTGGGACATCATCAGTCTCAGAATTTTCCTCTTTTGAATATAAGCACTCAGAGCACTATATTTATCTCTCTTACTTTTGCTCTTTCTTACTGCAAAATCCCCTTTCTCTCCTGCCCTTGATGTCCTCAGAAATGATACTAATACCAATGCATCTGCTTCTGTACTTCTTACTCTTCTCAACCCCCAGATTATATTGTTTTTCAGCAAAAATTCAAGCTTTCTCCTTCCTCTCTCTGAAGAACATACTACTCCTTGAGAGGAGTATATTCCTTTATGCTTGTGATGATAATTGACTTGGACTTTGGTATGTCAAGGGATGTGAATTGATCAGGAGCTTGAAATGAGATTTGCATCCTTGCTCTTTACCATGAGGAACATATCTTTGTTTCTGCTAAACCTATCTATGAAATACATGGGTCTAGTACACAGGCCAGAATCAGGACAAGCTAATCTGATGCATACATACAAGAGGCAGAATAAATGATTATTTCAAGTCATCATGTTTAGGGGATGGTTATTACACATCAGTGTTGTTAAATAGCTAACTGATACACCCATACAAAAATTTGAACTACTATTTTTAATTTTCCATTTTGCTGCCGTATTCACTAATTACCCTTACTGGAAATTTTCCCTTGCTTATAAACTTTCACAATCCTACCTCTCCCATGCCAGTTTTCTACCTTCATGTCCAATCTTCTCTCCCATATTATGTTATAAATTATTTTGAGGCAAGATGTTTCTCATTACCTCTTGTGTCTACAGAGTACCCAAAGGTCTTCCCCCTTTAGGAACAGAAACAAATCAAAATTTATTCATACATTCACCCATTCAACAAATAGCTGGATTTCAGATGTAAACCTCTACCTCAAAAACATTTAATACAACAGCTGACCTAGGTTCATGGATAAGAGACATAACAGCGTTACTGCTTTTGCTATTCCTGCTAATTATTCTTGGAATAGGGTCCTGGAACTCACTGTGACAACATGTAATTCTTGTTGGTAGAAATCACTGAAGTTTGTACTCTTAGCATTTTCCCCCCACTGTTTTCATGTCTGATAGTGAATCACCCTTTTCCTACATGCATCATCTCAACTTCCCAGAAGACCAACTCTTGGAAGACTTAGTGTTCTCATGAGCTTTCAGTGGATGAGTTGCCTTATTAACTGGGAGCACCAGGTTTAGCCTCAGAACACTTGACACTTCATCTCCTTCTAGCTGATCCAAAACATGAAGAAATAAAAATGAATGGATGAACACTGTGGCAAACTTGACTAAAATTTATTTTGTTTGAATTCAAAGAATAAATTGTCACCATTTAGAATGTCACTAACAAAATGGAAAAAAACCTTAAGATTTGGAACCAATGTACTTATGACCAGAAACAGCTGAAGTTATCTGTCTTATGCAGTAAACAAAGGCACATGCTGAACTATAACCGAGGAGTCATCTGTGAAACAGTAGGCTGACTACAGTGAGAACCAATGGCCTAACCAAGTCCTTTAGGAGGCTAGACCATGTGGTGTACTAGAAAGTAAACTGTGAGAGAATATTCTTCTGCCAAGATTCACAAGTGTAAGCAGTAGAAAATACACTGGACCAAGAATCTCAAAAAGGAAGTTAGACCTTGAAGTGAGTCACTTAATAAATTCTCATCCACACCATTTAAACATTATGCAGTCTAACTCCAAGAATGCAATTAAATTTAGTTCCTTATTACTCAAGTGGTTTGTCTAAATTGACATTTTGCAAAGCAATGGTCATATGAGTTTAGAAATCTTGGGGTTAAAGAGGTTAAACAAAGGCCGGGGATGTAGCTCAGTGGCAGAAGTGCCTGCCTAGCAAGCACAAGGTCCTGAGTTCAATTTCTGATACAAAAAAAAAAAAAGAAAGAAAGAAAGAAAAGAAAAAGAAATGTAGGTTTTTTTTTAAAAGTGGTTAAACAGATTTCTTTTCTATAGTCCTTCCCGTGTACTTTAAGTTTTAAAAGCACACTGTGAAAATCCAAGAATCAGTAGATGTGACATGGACCATTTCTCAGACTAATCTAACCAAAGATCTCTTTCACCATCGATCATCTTGGAGGACTTGTATTTCCTATAGTAAAATTCATATACTATACAAGACACAAAGATGCCAAGACAGTGGTCCTGAAGCCCAGCATTCTCACAAAGCCCAGCATATGTTCTTTCCCTATTGTCTATGGTATACCCCTGGATCCTTAAAATGATGTCTTTATCTGTGCTTCATACAAGTTACACTGGTGTCTTATCTTTAGCAAGTAAAATAACTAAGATAAGCATGCATGCTATGTGTTGTGTGTGAATACTGCTGATCTGTTTCATCTACCATGGTCAGCTGGGCTGAAACAAAACTGCCAGGTAACTAAGATTGCTAAGTGCCACAGGCTTCTCCTAACCCCTGAGCTGAACTACTTTCACATATCAAGATACAATCACTGCACACAAGGAAAGCCATTAAGCAATACAATTACTACAGGAAACCAAGACCTTTTGCAAGAGAACCAACATCATGGATTTCATTAAAAGCTCTTTCCTTTTTCATGTTCACCTTCTACTTTAAAATGAAAGTGACTTCATTTTCAAGTGACCTTTTAAAAAGTCCAAACATCAAGTACCATAAATATTCAAAATATTCACAATGAAGTCCAGTACTTTAATGTTAAGTCAGAAACTCAGAAAAGTCCGTTTCTTTTTCTTTAAATAGCCACATTATAAAATGATTTGAATTTTCTTCATACATTCATTACATGTTCCTGTAGAAGGAGAGAGAGCTTTTATTTTTTTCTTAATGAGTCACACCATGAGGTAATAAGACCCAACGAAAAGCTTTTCAAGAATTTATTCTTTATCTTTCTACTCTTCCTTCCCCTTTCCTCCTCCTCGTCTTTTTTGAGAGGATATGGGTGGATCGGAGGCAGACAGTAACAATGCATGTATGTGTAGCAAAATGCAGATTAAAGGCAGTTATTACCAAATGTCACGTAATAGAGTGATGACAATGGTATTGTGACATGGTAGCATAGCTGTAGAGGACTCCTAGTAATAAAATAATTATTTTCAAAATTCATTACGAGGAGAAAAAGAAATAAACATGATTGAAACCATTAAACCAATCCTGATCAAGAGAAAAAAATCAAATCCTATGCTTTACTACTAAATCAAGCACAGAAGGTAAAACAGTCTCTAATGTGTTGTATGGTTGGAATGTAGGAGGAAAATTCATTCCCCCCACCCTTATCTTCAGACAATAACTGGAGATAATTTAAGCCAAAATGTTAAGCTGCCATTTTGTAATTTTTTTGTTTATATTTATGTGCCGGTGATTTATTTGTAATGAATAACTGGTTAAATGAAACAGATTAAACTCAGTAGACAAAGAAATATGTTTTCCTCTCAGGAAAAAAAAATACATTCCAAAGTGAAGTGTTGCTGAAAATAATGACAATTAAAAATCATTCAAGGACCTCAGAGTATCTATTTTAGGCAGAAGGAGAACAGCCTAGAGAATTTATTGCAGGATTTAGTGACACATCATGAATGCACAGGATTTAATGAACAAACTAAAAGACACAGAAATAGATGTATAAACAGGCACACAGACATTCTTTCGTTCTATCACTGAGAGACTGAAAACCAATGGGACCCCACTACCCAGGAGTATACCTGACCTCCACAACTTCGTTACTAAATTCTGCTCTCCAATACTGTAAAGGAGTCAGGGTTTCTTGGAAAATGACTGACTCCACGGAACAGGCAAGGAAAGAAAGAGATGAGTTAGAATATTTTGTGGTGCCAGAAAATATGAAATGGTTGGAAAAAATGATGGAGTATTGCAAAAGGACACATGAACCAGAATGAAGTGGCCCCCTGGCTATCCTGAGGATATTTGGAACAACAAAACCAACTGATCACAATTCATAGGATAAAGTCATATTAACACAAATAAATGAATACACTAAAAAGGGAGAAAATAGCAGATATGTAAAATGAGCAAATCTAGAGAAATAGTATACAACATGACACTACGTAGTTAATAAAATTATATTGTACTAGGGAATTTCGTTAAATAAGATATTAACAGCTCTTTTGACAAAAGGTAAGTAACTATGTTAGATGATGGAAATGTTAATGAGCTTCACTATTATAACAGTTCTATTACTGCTATATTTTCAACGTTATGTTGTAAACCCCAATTATACACAATACAATTTATTTTTAGAAGAAAAGACTCTTTCTTATAGTAGAATTTCAAAAAATAGTAAGGAATGATTAAATTAAAAGATCACAGGCCAGGGATGTAGCTCAGCAGCACAGCGCCTGCTTGGAAAGCACAAGGCCCAGGGTTCGAGTCCTGGTACAAAAAAAAAATCACTACTTGACCATCATCATAATAGTAACCAGTTCAGGTCAGAAGCATAAATGAATGTTTACATTAAAAAAGAATACAATTATATGAACAAACAAGACATTGAAATTTTCTAAAAATGTCTCTGCATTAGATAATTTTTAATTCAAATTAAAAATAGTTTTCTTGAGGTGGAGAAACCAGATAGATATCTTAACCAAATATTCAAAACTAATATTCATCACCTGCATTAGGCAAATGATCATCATGTAGCTCCTGATATAATATGGTAAGAAGGATACAATGTCCTGTCATATTTCTGTCAGAAATGCAAAACCTGATGCTAGTCATGAAGAAACCTGTCTCCAGTTCCCAAATTAAGGAACACTGTTTAAAGCAGCAAGAGGCTCAGGCTTGGCAAAACTATGAAGGTCATAAAGGACAAAGAAACGCTGAGATTTAAGGGCACTAAGAGACGAGCTAACTGAATCTAACTGGTGATCTGCATCGTGAACCAGAAAAAAAGAAGATACTGGTAGCATTCAATAAGGTCGCTTGGTCAGAAAGTTTTTTTATATCAATTTTAATTTCCTGGGTGGATAATCGTACATGTTTTTCCCAAAGAGAATGTTTTTCTCTTAAGACATTAGACACCAAAGAAGCAAAGGGACATCAGATCTGTAGCTGGTTTTCAAACACTTAGGGAAAAAAAAAATTGGGGGTATACATATATATTATATATGTACATTCAGAGAGAGTATAATGAAATAAGTGGGAATCTTGTGGAAGAGCATATAGGGGTTCTTTAAACTATGTTTCTAACACTTTTTTTTGCAAATTTAAAATTATTTCAGAATTAAAAGGGAGACACAGAGAGAGAGAGTGCACACGAGCCACTTGAGTTCCCATCCCAGCTGTACTACTTACAGATGTCCTTGAACAAACCACTTTTTCTCAAAGAGGCTCAGCACCTTCTTCACTAAGTGAAGAAAACAAAGCTTCGCAGGGGCTCGGGGGAGGACAAAAAGTTGCTGAGACTAAGTGCACAGGCCAGGTTCCTAAGATGGAGCAGTACAGCTACTGTTGCTTTGGGGGAATCAAAAATAGAGCAAGGGACCGGAGGGTGTGACTCTCCAAAGGCAACTGCGGAGTGCAGGAGGGCACGTGTGGGCTGCAGACGATGCTGTGGCAGGAGCTGGGACACAGGCTCTTCGCACCTGCTTTTAAAAGGAGCCTTTTCAAAAATAATGTCTTTTCATTTGCAGAAGATATTACTTTTTCCAGAGCAGGAGGATGAAAGCATCCGTGGGTGGGGGCTTCTTTAGAAGAAGACCTCTTTGGAAGAGGGCTTGATTTTTCTCTTTTACAACAGTCTCAAAATAGTTGAAAATAGTTTTTCTTTTGGCAAGCCTCCCATTCTCCCCACTCCCACCAGCTGTTCCTCCCGGCCTTCTCTTCCCCTTGCCCTTTGCCATCCTCATCCTCCCTCTTTTTTTTTTTTTTTTTTTTTGCCTCAGTCATTCATTTGCAACCCCCTTCTGAGATCCTATCTTCTCCCCTCTTATTTTTAGTTTGGCTATATTTTGAAAAATATTAATCTCAAATGAACAAAAAAGATGCGTGGGAAGGAAATGAGTGGTAAGCTCTTAGCTGCTTCACTGAGTGCCAAGATTTCAGATCTTTCCCGACTCATACACTAACTTTCCAGGCAACCAGGGACCGCAGCCTTTGCCAGACCCCTGAGGATTCCAGCTAAAAGCACAAAGCCCATGAGGGAATGAGAATGACTTCTTATTCTTCATGAGCTCTAAAAGAAGGTCCAAGAATGTCAAACAATATTATACCAACCATTAAAATGTTATAGTAAGAGTGCTAATTATAGAATTCTTCCCTTCCAGTGTGTTTTAAATGGTGTAAACTATAATTTACTGTCATTGTTTTAAGGTAATGTTGACAACTCAAACCACGTTAAGGGTAAGATATGAAATTTTGAAAGAGGGAAAATTGTTTTTATTTCAGTATGATTTTCCATTAGTTAAAAGTCCAAAATGTAAATCCAGAAAAGAAATAAAAGTAACCTAATAAGATACATGTATCTCAAAATTTATTTTCCTAAGATACTTTCTGTGATTTTAGAAAATCCACTGTTTGTCAATGCTCATGATTAAGGACTGTGTGTAGGGGTAGGGTGACATTTGCTAGGAGAAAGCTGTGTGACACAAGTTCAGATTTAAAAGAAACACATTTGAAATCAAGCTGTTAATTTCTGAGATTGATAGACCTGGTTTCAGGAAAGTAAAATATCAGCATGACAGTCTTACAGTCCTCCTTTGCTGCTAGCAAAATTTCTGAGATTTACTTTGTCCTGCTTCCTTCATCTGTTTATTTCCTCATTCTTTATCATCACTGTTTATTTCTTCATTCTGTATCATCAAACATTTCCTGAGTCCTTCCTTGTTTGTAGACACTGCGCTAGAACAAGACAGATGTGGCTGGGGGCTGCATGAAGTCGACAGTCTGCCTGAACCTGCTTGAATTTGGAAAATTCCTGATAAAAGTGAAATAATGAGGATTCTCTATTCTGTCATAATATCACAAGAAAAAAATAAGTGGGGAGGAAGGAAATCACACCAGAAGGACAATAGTGTTATTTACCAAAGGCACAGTTTACTGATGGCTCAAAATTGAGTCCAGTGATTTTCTTAGATACAGGCATTTTCAAGAGAGAGGGAGAGAAATGCACAGAACTTAGGACCTTGGCAGGAAAGGTAAGGAAGGCAAGGGTTCTGGTCTCCTTGCTGAGTGTAACAGTCATGTGCGTGTGAGGCCATGCACTTATCTCTACCAAGGTTTATGACATGTAATGAGAGAAAGTAGAGAAGAGAATGGGAAAGTAGGTAGCAAGACGTCTTTCCAAGAAAGCAGCAGTTCTCCAGCTTTGGTCTAA
>RJWT010033378.1:0-13916 GCA_004365215.1 Cuniculus paca
ACTGTTTGTAGAAATGATTTAGTTATGGGGCTGATGTTACCTTTCTTCAGAGTGGACTTGTGTTTGCTTCTGTTAGGTATTTGGAAACATTGAACACTGGGGCCAGCTCAGTCCAGTTTTAGGGCTTGAGAAGATCTGAAGTACAGCACTCGCAACTGTCTGTTTCCTCCTGGTTTTCCCTTATTCCTGTGATGCTGCCCTTCCAGTCCCATCCCAAAGGGAGGAAGTTTAGATAGAGTCCCAGCATGGTGAACCTCAAACTTCAAAACCTGGTCTATTTTTCCCAGAATCATGATCTTGTGATACCCCATTTTCTTATTACCTCTCCAGTGCTTCTTACAGATGTTTCATATGTTTTGCCCAGCTTTTCTAATTACCATCTGCAGAAAGGTTACTACAGATTAAATTGCTAGTTCTCACTGGACGTCGAAGCTAAACATGGATCTCTCTCTATTGTTCCTAGAACCCCAAAAAGACAAATGGATTGTGGAGGTTACTCTCTAGGTGCTGAGCAGGGCAAGGGTTTTTGTCTGGCTACCTAGGCACTTTTGGAGTGAGAGAATATGGACCTTGACACTCCAAGTACCTGTAGGTTTCAGAACTGATGTGCCATGGATAGACAAAGGAAACGCACCATGGACAGTGCCAACCAGACAGCCTCAGCAGCACAGTTTGTTCTCTTGGGCCTCTCAGCCCACCCAAAACTGGAGAAAACGTTCTTTGTGCTCATCCTGTCAATGTACCTGGTGATCCTGCTGGGCAACGGGGTCCTCATCCTGGTGACCATCCTTGACTCCCGCCTGCACACACCCATGTACTTCTTCCTGGGGAACCTCTCTTTCCTGGACATCTGCTACACGACCTCCTCGGTCCCCCTCATTCTTGACAGCTTTCTTACCCCCAGGAAAACCATCTCCTTCTCAGCCTGCTTTGGGCAGATGTTTCTGTCCTTTGCCATGGGAGCCACAGAGTGTGTGCTCCTGAGCATGATGGCGTTTGATCGCTATGTGGCCATCTGCAATCCCCTTAGGTACCCTGTGGTCATGAGCAAGGCTGCTTATGTGCCCATGGCTGCTGGCTCCTGGGCAGCTGGTATCATCAACTCTATAGTACAGACATCTCAGGCTATGAGACTGCCTTTCTGCGGGGACAATGTCATCAACCACTTCACCTGTGAGATCCTGGCTGTCTTGAAGTTGGCCTGTGCGGACATCTCCATCAATGTGATCAGTATGGTTGTGGCTAACATGATCTTCCTGGCAATCCCAGTCCTGTTCATTTTTGTCTCTTATATCTTCATCCTTGCCACCATCCTGAGGATCCCCTCAGCTGAGGGCAGGAAAAAGGCCTTCTCCACCTGCTCTGCACATCTCACTGTGGTGATCATCTTCTATGGGACCATCCTCTTCATGTATGGGAAGCCCAAGTCCAAGGACCCACTGGGGGCAGACAAGCAGGACCTTGCAGACAAGCTCATCTCCCTCTTCTATGGTGTGGTGACCCCCATGCTGAACCCCATCATCTACAGCCTGAGAAACAAGGATGTGAAGGCTGCCATGAGGAACCTGGTGGCTCAAAAACACCTAACTGAGTGAGGCCATCACCAACTAAGACTGACAGACTGTGAGATCTCCAAACTCCTCCTACTTATATGAAAAGGTAACCCAGAATAAAATGAAACTTTTTTCAGGTCTATGCCATGGACCTTGAGACCATGACTAAAAAATAAACTATTTCCCCTATCTTTTCATAAACAATGGATATTTCCTTGTAAGAATTGAAAGGAAAGAGCCTTCACATTTCTTGAGATGCTGGCTAGTTACTGGTTTGTACTCATACCATGATTTTTATGCTAGAAAAAATCTTATGTTGTCTATCACCAAAGCTGGTACATATCTGTAAGAAGCCACTGATGCATGAAAAATTAAGAGACAAATGCAAAGCCTGGTTTTAGTGGCACTGGGTTTCTTTCTGTGCACCATTCACCCTTGCGTAGAATTGCTGGAGGTAGTGCATACTTTGGTGTTATCCCAGAGGCACATGTTTAGTAAGAAAAACGTGAAAAATATCATTCACACTATTACAATGTGTTGGCAATTGGACTATTATAGGGACTTTTCTCTACTCTTAGCTCCAAGAAAAAAGCAGTCGTACCATGACCTTATCTATGAGGGAACACAGAAATGTTTGCAGCCTTCTCTCCCTACCCCAACTCCAATCTCATAGTGGCACAGGACTGCATATCTTGGAGGCAGTAGCCCTAATCTTTTCTTTCCCACACAACCCATACCATTCACAGCATTAACACCTGCCAACATGCCTGTGAATGTGTCCAGACTATAAAGAAATAGAAGCTGGACATGGTGGCACATGCCTGTAATCCCAGCACTCTCGAGAAGCTGAGGAAAGAGGATCACAAGTTTGAACACAGCCTGCGCAACTTAGTGACTTAGCGAGACTGTGTCTCAAAACTGAAAAATGATGCTAGGCCTGGTGGTGCACACCTGGGATCCCAGCACTCAGGAGGCTGAGGCAGGAGGATTGCTATGAGTTCGAGAGAAGCCTGGGCTACAAAGTGAGTTCAAGGCCAGCCTGAACTGTATAGTGAAATCCTGTCTCAAAAAAGACCAACAACAACAACAAAAAATTGAAAAATGAAAGGGCTTTGGTGTAATTCAATACAAAGGCCCTAGATTCAATCCCTAGTACTGGAAAAAAAAATGAGGGGAAAAGCAGAGTTACAGTGATCCTTAATTGCACACCCGTTGTCTGTCATTGGAGTTGCTCCCCACTGACTTGCTCTGGTACAGGTCTGAAAGGCTGTGGGTTTGGACACTTGCATGGTCAGCAGCAGCCTTGACAGCATGAGAGATTGGATCTACACCAGGTAGATCTTCAGTAGCAAAAAAGAAAAAAAAAATGAGATAACTCGACTCAAAATCATTTTAAAATAATGTAGGTTTATTCAAAAGTAAACCCCAGCTTGACAACTAGGCTGCAGCTCCTTTGCTCTGGGACTGCTCTTACTTTTTTGCTCTTCCGTGCTGTAAGCTTGTTCTCAGACTGACTTTTCTCATGGTCACCTGAATGCTGCTATAAGCCATGGGGCGCCGGCTTCCTGATTTGCTTACAGGATAGAAACCGTTGAGCTCCACAAGCACAGAACACGTGCCCTGGGGTTGGCTCTGATTGGAGTGATGCAAACCACAAGCCCAGCAGGGGCTGGTGGGTAAGAGTGTGAAGACAGACTACAGGAGGGTCTTCCCAGCGCAGGAGGCGGTGTCATCTCACCCAAGCCTGCCAGTGGCAATACCAAGGGAGATCTGCAGTTGCTGAGAACAGATTAGAGAATAATGGATACTAGGAGAGCAACCAACAAATGTGTACTATGTTTGGGCCTTGGAAAAGGCTTTTTAATTTCTCGGGAAATCCCTGGAAGTTGGAATGCTCCTTACTGCTTAAAAAGATTGAAAATTCCCCATCAGCCTGGTCAGGTGGGGGTTTGGTATCATACTTAATTTGATTAATGCAAAGATATAAATGAATATTTGGATACAACTGAGTTTTTGTCACGAGATTCAAACCTGCTGCCAACACGATGTTTCACATCTTACCTCTACAGCTACAAGCGGTCCTCATGATGGTCTGCATTTTGAGGGATCTTTGAGATAGGGTCTTGCTATGTAGTTCAGGCTGGTCTCGAGCTCTCGTTGATTCTCCTGTCTCAGCCTACTGAGTGTTGGGATTATGGCATTTGCCACAAAGCCTGAACTCTCAAATGTAGTTTTCAGTTACTTAAATTCTTTCAGAGATGATACTAGACATAAATTGAAACAAGCAAAACCAAAACAAAACAGAACAAAAAACTAATGACAAAACGTGGAAGTGGGTTGACTGTTGGAGCTCCTGTTCTGGACCTCAGTTGTCTCTCTCCTCTGCTATAAGTTAGTTTTAGATTGGATGGTCTGAGGTTACACGCCTGGTGCTATGGTTTGGGTATTCTTTGAGTATGTTGCCCAAAGGTTCACATGTTACAGCAGGTCCTTGAGGTGGTGATGTTGAGACATGGTGGAACCTCTAAGAGGTGAGACCTAGTGAGAGTTAAGTTACTGGGAGCATCACCTTCAGAAGCAATTAATGTACTTCTTGGGGACATGAGTCAGAGCAGGCAGTTACAAAAAGGGTAAGACTAGCCTCTGAACCTCTTTGGATTCCTGTCTTACTAAGCAATCTCTTCCACACACACTTCTACTATTACAATGCCCTCTGCCATGATGCTCTCACAAGAGCCCAAACAGATGGGGATGCCCAATCTTGAATTTTCAGCCCCCAAGAGTGTGAGCTAAATAAACTTCTTTTCTTTATAAAGTACTCAGCTTTGAGTATTTTGTTATAGCAATGGAATTAAGAGAGTAAGTATGAATGTAGGGATGGGAAAATGGAACAATAGAAATCACCTTCCAGTATCACTATCCCTAGGGCATCCATGCGCTGCATTGCCTGCACCACTCCCAGTCCCTTGGATTTATGACATGTGTTACAAACACGGGCAGGAGACAGTGAAAATAATTATTTCTATATGTACTTGGGTTTATCTAAATACAAACCTCTGTGTGCAGATTTCAGGTCCTGTGTCACAGACACCTCCAAAGGTTATATCTATGTTATCTGGCCACCACATTTCCAAGAATTTGCTCTATCCCATATTCTGGGTGGTGGCAGAGTTTCTTTTCATGTAGAATTGCTTATAAAATACCAAACTACATGCCAAGATGAAGACATCTTGTGGACATTCTAAAAGAGGGCAAAGAGAAAGCCAAATGCCACCAAACTATTGTTTGGTCACTTGAACAGTGAGAGACAATCTGTTAGCACCTCCTTCCCTGAAAATCTTTAAAATGAGGACCCTGTTCTTTGGAGTCATTGAACTGGCCACGGTCCTGTCCACCTGACTGCTCTGAGGGTGGGGGAGGTCTCTGCCAAGCAAAGGATACTGTGTTACTCAGGCTCGTTGGTGGAGCCTCTTTTTATCTGTCTCTGCTTTTCTCTTTTCCCTTTCTGACTTGCTGTGCTAACACTGTGGTAAAAGCCAGTCTTACTAATGGTTATTGTTTTCCAGCTTTAAGGTATAATTGTCAAATAAAAATAGTTGACACTTAAGGTATAAAATGTGATGTTATCTACATATACATGGTGAAATGATTATCACAGTCAAGGTAACTGACATATCCATCACTGCACAGAATTACCATTTGTGTATGTGATGAGTGCACTTAAAGATCTACTCTTGAGCAAATTTCAAGTACATAATTAAGTGTTATTAACTACAGACTTTATGATGCACATTAGATCTGCAGAACTTATTCATCCTGCTCAACTGAGACTTTGTACCCTTTGACCAACCTCTCCCAGTCTTCCTCCCACTTTCCCACCCCACAGCAGCCATGCTAGTCTCTGCTTCTGTGAGAGCCACTTTTTAAGTTTTCCTACAATAGTGAGATCATTCAGTATTTTTCTGTATCTGGCTTATTTCACTTAGCACAACGCCCTCTAGATTCATCTACTTCGTTGCAAATGACTGGATCCCCCCATACTTTAAAGGTTCCATAGTGACCCACTGTTTATATGCACCACGTTTGCTTTATCCATTCATCTATTAATACACACTTAGGTTGATTCCATATCCTGGCTATTATAAAAATGCTGCCATGAGCATGAGAGTGTGGATGCTTCTTGGAGATTTGCTTTCCTTTCCTTTGAATGTGTACTCAGAATCAGGATTGCAGCTGGATGCATTGGCCCATGCCTGTACTTCCAGCCGTAAGAGGAATTCCAACCCTGGGAGGCTGAAGCGAGAGGATCACAAATTCCAGGCCAGCCTGGACAACTTAACAAGATGCTGTCTCAAAGTAAAGAATAAAATGGGCTGAGTCTGTAGCTCAGTGTCAGAGTACTTTCCTAGTATGTGCAAGGCCCTGGATTCAACCTTAGTATCTCCCCACCACACACACACAAAGGGTTGATGGACCATGTGGTAGTTCTCTTTTTAATCTAATTGAGAAACTTCCTTATTGCTTTCCATAATGGTTGTACTAATCTAACATTCTTCCTAATAATTAGTAAGAGTGGAAATGAGGATCGTTATAACCCTTTGCTCCCCCCGCAGTTGTTTTGGGTTTTCTTATACTCTGGTATACATTGTTCAAGCTCAAATGGCCTTGCTCTGTGAAGACCTCTATTTTTTTTTTTAATTCTATATGATTTGCCTAATCGATTGAAATGTATCCAAAAAATGAGAAAAATGCACTGGATCTTGCTCAAGTGAATCTTATTTCTTATAACTGAAAGAACAAAACTAAAGAGATTGGGAACAAAGTTCCTTAGAGTCACTGGCTGAGAGCCAGTGCTTCTGGAAGACTCAGGAGCCATCAGGATTCCCAGAGGACCTGTTGGGGTCCAGAGCTGGTCCTGTTTGGTCCCCATTAAAAC
Source organism: Cuniculus paca (assembly GCA_004365215.1). Taxonomy (NCBI): domain Eukaryota; kingdom Metazoa; phylum Chordata; class Mammalia; order Rodentia; family Cuniculidae; genus Cuniculus; species Cuniculus paca. The sequence continues at coordinate 6,490 of RJWT010033378.1, forward strand.
TGATGTTTCGTTCCCTTAGGGATTAAGTCAGGACCCTGAGTATTGTGGAAAACGCCCCCTCATTAAATCCAAATTAGAAATAAATAAATAACATTTTTAAAAATCCAAATTGGGTTATCACAACAGCAGCTTCTGGCACTCTCAGAGGAAACAAGAGGACAGCTCAAAGAGCAACTAGGAAGAAGAGGGTGGACAGGCTATGCTGAGCTGACTGACCCATCTTGTCTCACTCCTAGAGAAGTGCTCTGGGCCCAGGCTCCACAGCCAGACAACAACCTTCCAATTCTGGCTCCAACAGGATTTGCCGTTGCTGAACTCTTACCTAAGTGTTTTTCCCTCTCTGAAGTTCAATTTCTTTGCCTGTAAAACGAGAGTAGAGCAATTTCTCTCCTCAGACAATGAAAACAACTGGAGAATGCCCCCCAGGAGGGACTCATGGTTCACAACCTGCGTCCCCCCAGGACGGACTCATGGTTCACAACCTGCGTCCTCTGATTGAGTTGTTTTGCGGGCCGTCTCTCCTGTTCAATCTTGCCAGGATCTTGAGCAAAGGCCCCACACTAACGCACTTCGAGGATGATTATGCCAGGAGCCTTCCCTGTGCCTGCTGCAAACCTGCCATCTGGTGGGTGTTTCCGAAGCTGCCACTTGGAAATTCTTTGAGCTCCTTAGGTCAGTGCTTTGCAGACTTTGGGGAATCTTACAAAAAAATGCAGATTTGCTGCGTTCTGTTTGCCAATATTTTTTTAAAGGATTTTTGCATCAATGTTCATTAGGGAGATTGGCCTGTAGTTTTCTTTCTTATTTAGGTCCTTCTCTGGTTTGGGAATAAGGGTAATACTTCCTTCCAGAAATGACTTTGGAAGTACTGCTTCCCTTTCCATTTCCGTAAAGAGTTTCAGCATTATTGCCATTAGTTCTTCTCTAAACTTCTTGTAGAATTCACCAGAGAATCTGTTAGGGCCTGGGAAAAATTCTTTATTACATTTGCAATTTCATTTATTGATATCAGTTTCTTTAGAATTTTTATATCTTCTTGATTTACTTTTGGCAATTCAATTGTGTCCATTTGTTCTGTGTTTTCCATCTTATTAGAGTAGAGGTTCTCATATTAGGTATTTTTGAGCCCTTGGATTTATTGGGATCTATTGTGATTTCCCCATTTTCATTCCTAATTGCTTGAATTTGTGTTTTTTCTTTCCTCTTTTTGATGAGGTTGGCTAATAGTTTATCAATTTTATTTATTCTATCAAAGGACCAACTTTTTGATCCATTGATTCTTTGCACTATTTTCTTAGTCTCTATTACATTCATTTCTGCTCTTATCTTTGTAATTTCCTTCTTTGTACGAGCTTTGGGTTTGACTTGTTCTTCTTTTTCCTAGAAGTTTGAGGTTTAACATTACATTGTTTGTTTGAGCTTGTTCTATTTTCCTGATGTGGGAACTCATCAGTAGGATTCATCCCAGGGATGCAGGAACATATGCAAATCAATAAATGTAATACACCATATTTACAGAACCAAAGATAAAATTCATATGATCATCCCAACATATGCAGAAAAAGTGTTAGACAAAGCCCAATATCCATTCATGATTTAAAAAAAAACCTACAGAAAATTGGAATAGATGGTCTTTACCTCAATCTTATAAAAGCCATCTATGATAAACCAACAGCTAATATCATAAAATAGTCAAAAGTGAAAGCTTTCACTCTAAAGTCAGGAACAACACAAGGATACCCACTATCACCACTTCTATTCAATGTAGTCTTGGAAACATTAACCAGCACAATTAGACAAGAGAAAAAAAAAATAAAAGGAATAAAGATAGGAAAAGAAGTTAAATTATCATTATTTGCAGATGACTCTACATAGAAGACCCCGAAAACTCCACCAAAAGACTTCTAGATTTAATATTCAAATTCAGTAGTGTAGCAGGATGCAGTCAACACTCAAAAGTCACTAGTATTCCTGTACAAAAATGATAAACTCACAAAGAGAGAGAAATTAGGGAAAGCACACCCTTCATGATAACATCCAAAAAATGAAATACTTAGGAATCAATCTAACAAAGGATATAAAAGACCCATACAGTGAAAATTAAAGTACCCTAAAAAAGCAGTACCCTAAAGAAGAAGACATCAGAAAACGGAAAGACATCATTTGCTTTTGGATAGGAAGAACCAATATAGTGAAAATGGCCTTACTCCCAAAATCATTATACAGATTTAATGTAATCCCAATCAAAATACCATTAACCTACCTCATAGATCTAGAGAAAACACTCCTAAAATTCATTTGGAATCAGAAAAGACCTAGAATAGCAAAAACAATTCTGAGCAACAAAGGTAAGTCAGGGGGCATCACAATCCCAGACCTGAAGGTATAATCACAAAGCTACTGTGATTAAAAAATACCAACAACAACAGCATGGCATTGGCAAAAAAAAAAAAAAAAAAAAAAAAAAAAAAAAAAAAAAAAAAAAAAAAAAAAAAAAAAAAAAAAAAAAAAAAAAAAAAAAAAAGGCCTGAGGATCAGTGGAACAGAATAGAAGATGCAGACACATCCTCAAACACACTCAGCCACCTTATCTTTGACAAAGGAGCCAAATGTGTTTATTGGAAGAAAATAGTCTCTTTAATAATTGGTGCTGAAAAAACTGGCTCACCACAAAGACTAAAACTAGACCCATGTCTATCACCATGCACAAAACTAAAGTCAAAATGGATCAAATATCTAAATATTGAAACAAAAATGCTAAATCTACTGGAAGAGAAAATAGAAGAAATCTCAAAGACATAGGTGTAGGCAGAGACTTCATGAACAAAACCCAGACTACACAGGAAATAGTACAAAGAATCAACAAATGGAGTCTCACTTATTCAAAAGCTTTCGCACAACAAAATAAATCAACAGAGTGAAAAGACAACCCACAAAGTGGGAAAAAATTATAACCAGTTGTCCCACAGACAAAGGGTTTATATGTAGAACATATAAAGAATTGAAAAAAATCAGATCCCCTAAATTCAAAGACCCAAACCAAAGATGGGCATCTGAGATGAATACACACTTCTCAGATGAAGAATTACAAACAACAAATAAATATATGAAAAAACATTCAACATCACTTGTCATTTGAGAGATGCAAATTAAAACAACATTGAGATTCCATCTCACCCCAGAAAGAATGGTGGTTATCAAGAAATCCACCAATAACAAATGCTGGAAGGGCTGTGGGTAAAAAGGAACCCTTCTCCACCGTTGGGGGGAATGTAGACTGGTGCAACCACTGTGGACATCAGTGTGGGGGATTTCTTTAAAAACCAGGATTACAGGTTCCATTTGACCCAGCTATTCCCCTTCTGGGCTCTTCTCTAAAGAATTAAAAACATGATACCACAATGATTTATGTGCACCTATGTTTATAGCAGCACAATCTGTAATAGCTAAAACTAAGAAACAACCCAAGTGCCCATCAACCAAGGAATGGATTTAAAAAAAATGTGTTTTTTTATATAATAGAGTATTACTCAGCCATAATGAAGGATAAGCTTGAGCCTTTTATAGGTAAATGGGAAAATGGAGAGCTTTTCTGACTGGAGGGCTAATCAAGTGAAAGGGAAAATAGAACTAGAGTAAGACTCCAATGACTCCACCCTGGGCTGCAGCCCAAACTAAAGGTTGTAGGTGATGTTGAGCCAATAAAACTGATAGAAATTCCAGAGAGGTTAAGGGAGAAATTCACAATTATCAGCTGGTTTGCTACTTCTCCCCAGAGGCAAACATGTTATAGAAGCTTCAAAGCCAGAGAGACTGGACAACTGCAGAGGACCATCCTAGACACATCTTTAGCCCCCAGGAGACATCAAAGTGTTCCTGGGAGAGGGCCATTCAGTGGTAGAACACTTGTCTAGCTTGCTTAAGGTCCTGGGTTTCCTGGATACTAGAAAGAAAGAAAGAAAGAAAGAAAGAAAGAAAGAAAGAAAGAAAGAAAGAAAGAAAGAAAGAAAAATTAAGAAAATAAATGGGCAAGCAGCAGATTGAAAGAAGACAGTGATAATGCATATATCTGATAAAAAAGAGTTGTATCATAAATATGTATCTTACAATAAGTAGACAACTGCCCAAACTGTTCAAGACTTGAACAGCTGCCTCGTAAAAGAGTTTCACAAAGGATTTATGAATGAATAGTAATCTTATGAAATATTTTCATCATTAGTTTTTATGGAAATTCAAATTAAAAGCACAATGAAAGCTGGGTGTGGTGGCACACTCCTGTAATCCCAGCACTCGGGAGATTGAGGCTGGAGGATTGTTGGGAGTTCGAGACCAGCCTGGGCTACAAAGTGAGGGCATGGCCAGCCTGAATGGCATAGTGAGACCCTGTCTCAAAAAGACAAAAAAGAAAAAAAAAGCGCAATGAGATCCAACTATGTATGCATTAGAGAATCTAAAATTTAAGACTGAAAATCCTCAGGGCAAATATTTAGCAACCAAAATCCACATATTGTTGATAGGTATGTAAAATGATACAACCTTTTGGAAAACACTAGTTTCTTTTAAAGTTCTTTATGTTTCAGTCATTCGAGTCCTGAGCTATGCTTTTTCTTAGTTTCTGTATTTTTCTATTTGGCATTCATTAATGACAGAGCCAAACTAATAGGCACAGTTGTTTACGGTGCTCCTAAGGTTCAGACCTCTCACGGTGAACCACCGCCTCATCTAACGCTCCCAAATCCCTAAAACACCTCTAGTTTATACAGACCACCTCTTTAACCCAAAGCCCACCAACAGTCAGACTAGCCAACCTACAGTGTATTCTGCCTTGCTTTCCCTGTTCATAGAAGCCTTAATAAAGGCTGAAGTTTAGGGATTTCCCTTACTGCTGCTTCGGCCTCCTGAGCAAACCTTGGTGCTTCCCCATGTAGAGTGCCCCTCCTCTTGAGAAATGTAAGTAATAAAAATTGTCTTTCAATGGCACCCAGGTACCTCCATAAATTAAATTCCTGAGGTACGTTGCAAGAAGTGTTTATACAATGGAAATGAAAGTACATGTACTCTCAATGACTTGTATACAAACATTCCTGATATCTTTATTTATAATAACCACAAACTGAAATAACTCAATCATTCATCAGTAAATCAAAAGATATAAAAATTGCAGTATATTCATACAATGGGGTGCTATATAGCAATACAATGGAACAAAGTACTAAAAATGCTAGATAACATGAGATTATCTCAAAAACATTATACTAAGTGAAAGAAGACAAAATGTAGAAAAGTCAAAATTAATATGTAGCTACAGGAAACATAAATTATTGCCTAGCACCAGAGGAAAAATGGAGTTGATTCCAAGGGCAGGAGGAATCTTTGGTTTGGGAGTAATGGAAAGATCTTTCTTTCTTTCTTTCTTTCTTTCTTTCTTTCTTTCTTTCTTTCTTTCTTCTCTTTCTTCTCTTTCTTCTCTTTCTTCTCTTTCTTCTCTTTCTTCTCTTTCTTCTCTTTCTTCTCTTTCTTCTCTTTCTTCTCTTTCTTCTCTTTCTTCTCTTTCTTCTCTTTCTTCTCTTTCTTCTCTTTCTTCTCTTTCTTCTCTTTCTTCTCTTTCTTCTCTTTCTCTTTCTTCCTTTCTCTTTTTTCACTACTTGTAATTGAACCTAGGGCCTTCACACTGAGCTACATCCTCAGCTCTTTTTTATTATAGAGACAGTGTCTGCTTAAATTGCTAAACTGCCTGGGCTGGGCTAGGCTCTAACTTGTGATCCTTGTACTTTGGTCTCCCATGTGTTGGAATTACAGGCACGCACCACCAGTTTTGGTAGAAATACTTTCTATCTTAAGTTCTATCTTACTTTCTATCTTTGGTAGAAATACTTTCTATCTTTCTTTCTATAATTACCAATCACAAAATGGTAATTATAGAAGCATATATATTTCTTAAAAGTCATAGAACTAAAGCTTAGAATAAGTAATTTTATTGCATGTAAATTATAGCTCAACAAAACTGGTTTTAAAAATAAAACAAAAAAAGTAACATCTTTCTTAGTTCTCATTTCTTACCTGAATCATTATATACAACTTTTTATCTGATTGAACTAGTTAATTTCCTTTAAAAACTACCTTCTACCCTACTCAAACCCTAATTCACATCTCAAATATTTCTAAATGCAGCCAAGTGCAAATAGACATAAATGTGTAGTCAAGAGCAAAATAAGAGGCATAAATATACTGAAGAAAAATACATGTCAAATTTTGCAAAAAATACAATTATAGTATTTCTAAAAATTAGCTAGAAAACCAATCGTCTTGGTTACCTTTTTCTTGTTGTTTAGAAAAAATACCTGACACCCAAAGTGAAGGAAGGAGAGGTTTATTTCTGACAGTTTTGGGGGTTTTAGTTTATACTTAGTTGGTTCCAAGGCAGAGTGGCGTGGCTGAGGGGCAGCTGTTCATGGCAGCTGCAAGCAGCAAGAACAAATGATGAAAAAGAGAGAAAAAACACACCTCTTTCCCGACCTTACATTGTATGTCAGCTCCACCCCTGGGTGGGTGTGGAACTCACACCATCAATGCCAGCACTAAACAATAAGTCTATCACAAACACTAGATTCAGTGGCTTTCATGACTACATGAGGCTTAGGGCAGCCACCTAGATACAAACCATAACATTCTACCCCTGGCCCCCCAAAGACTCATGTACACCCCTTATACAAAAGACATTTGGTCCATTTCCATGAGTTGCCAGAGTCCTAACAGTTTCAGCATTGCTGAAAAGTCCAGGTCCCAAGTCTCCTCTGAGATCTAAGGCAAACTCTTAGCTGCAAGCCCCTGTACAAATGAAAACAGAGTTAAACACTTCCAACATTCAATGATACAAAGCAGACATTACCATTCCAAAAGTTACAAACAGGGGAGTACAAAGCATTGGAACCAAAGTAAGCCCAAAATCCAGCAGGGCAAATGTTAAGTCCTGTAGCCAGCTGTCCAGCATCTGAAGCAACCTGTGGCAAATTGTGAGCTCCAAAGCGCTTGTGTGGTTCCACCCCCATGGCACTTTTAGGAGTTTTAGTGCCCACAGGTTTTCTCTTAGGCCCACTCTGCTCAATCTTTGCTGCTTTCCTTAGATGAGCCATGCTCCTGGCTTTTTCAAACTTCTGGGGTTTCTACTTTGGCTTCACACTCACACACTGCCCTCTCAGGAGCTCACTGCCTGGCCTCCCACGCCCTCTGAAATTGGGGTGGCAGCCTTTTTAACCTCAGAACACATGCATTCTCCATGCGCCTAAAACCAGCGCCACGTGGATGCTGACAAGGCTCGCTGCCAACTGGAGCAGTAGCCAGGCTTTCCTCTTTCTTGGCCATAGGGGTCAATTGCCTGAATTGGGCACTCGGAACCTGATTGCAAGGAACAGAGTCTCTATGTCACC